>PVIY010001819.1:85661-141125 GCA_004026745.1 Myrmecophaga tridactyla | reverse complement strand
GATTTGTGACAGGGCAAAGAATGGGGAAAGTACACTGACTCATGGACCTGAAGTCATGTTTGAGTATAATTTTGTAGTGATCTAAGCCATACTTCAACTCCTCATTGACTAATTTTCCTTAAACAGTCTCTTTCACTTCTACATAAGAAAGTGGAATAGTTTGCTGTTGCCTAAAACTTCACATCAAAAGCTGCATTTCAAGATCTTCCAAAACCTGTCTCTAAGTGTTCTCAGCATAGGTGACTGTTATGTTTTAGGAAAAACATAAACTGATTGAAGGATATTTCGCACTAAAGTATCAACCCCCTTAACTGGTTCCAGGTATTTGCACTTTAAAAGATGACATGCAAATCAAAATAAACCTGAAAGAAGAGACTCAGTTAGTATGATTTTGCTATTTAAATGAAAGGAAAGGAGGTATTTCAGCATAGCAGTATCTTTCACCCTATATAAGAAATGAAATTGGTCATCTTCTTATAGGTTTCCAAATTATTGATCCAGAAGCTTAAGTTAACCATTTGCAACATATTTTCTCCTTACAGCTGACTCTAAACATACTGAGATATTCCAGATATAAAAGGTCTTTTGCAAATCCAGCTCTATCTAGTCTATTTTATTCACCTTGGGGTATGCTATGCATAGATGGATAGTCTTGGGTTTCAGTCTATCAGTTGCTGCTGGAAGTTCTCTGTGCCACCCAGTCAGAGAGTTTACTTTCTGGGAGGTGGGCTAGAATCTGGAGAACTGGATGGTTATAGCAAACTTCTGCCCAAAATATTAAGTAATACCTGTACATATGTGTTCGCTTTTTACATATTGCTCAGCATGAAACCTGAACATCTAGGCTCAATTAAATAAACAGACCAACAAGCTTATTTAGACCCTCTTTTCCAAAGTTAAGTATGGTAGTGTATGAAGCTAAATTATTTAGCTAATTTTAGTATAAAAAAACAAAAAAACTGGGAACAATGGGAATGGGTTTTTCTGGATATTGGACTTAAAAAATAATTTATTTGGTTTTGAGCAAATTCCTGACATTTGCTGGTAATTTCATAGTGCTGGACTGCAGTAAACAACAATAATTTGTAAAGTGCCTACTTGAAGAATAGTAGCTAAAATGTTAGTTTTAATTATAGCTTAAATTATTGCTAATAACAAGCATGAGCAAGAACAATACTTAAGAAAAGCTTTTACACAACTGTGACAAAAGATTACAAGTTGGGCTTTGTTAAAATATATGACTCATAGGAACATGGGATAAAATATGCCTTTCCAGTCCTACTAATGCTCAATTTCTAAGCTAAAAGTAATACTTTGAATTTTGGATGGATCCGGAAACATCTACACAGGCGCTTCATTACTTCTTCAGGGAACTATGCCTCAGAAATAATGGGGAAATAAGTTGAAAAATTCCCTGTGAAGGGGCTAGCAGTGTTTCTGGGTTAAATATATTTGCTGGACTTTACGCAGAGAAAGGGATAGTTGATCCAGAGTGGAGAAGATTCTTTTAGAGCGTTAGATCCCTCTGATCCTATATTATGCTGTGTTCAGGAATAATTAGAAAAACTGACAGGAGATTATCAAATGCCAAATGTGTATGTCTGCTGTCAGAAGAGCAGGGGGCTTGGCAGCAGGTAGTTAGTGAAGTGGAAAGAGCACTGCATTTACATTCAAAGGACAGACCTAGATTTGTGCTCCAGTTCTGCCTGCCACGTTCTAACAGGGCATCTTTGACAAACTTATCCTCTCTTGCCTCCTTAGTTACCTCTCACCTTAAAAAAAAAAAAGAATGTCAATCTTACCTTTTTCATATTTTTTGCAAGGATCAAAAGATATAATAAAGGTTAGCTATAAATTATAAATATTTATGATAATATCACCCTGTTTTTCAAATATATATATATATTTATTTTTTATGAAAGTCATTTTACCTTTCTCTGTCTTAGTTTATTTTTCTACAAAATTAGGATAATAATAATAATGGCACTTAAGTCTTTTCGGAGGATTAAATGTTTAGTAAAATGCTTCATGCGTAGTAAGGACTACTGGCTATTATTTATTATGTTGACACCAACCTATAGCGATCAAATAAAGTGGAAACCTTTATCCTACCTAAATTAAATCTAATCCTCCCACCTGTGTCTCCCGTCCCATTCATTCTTGTACGGAAAAAAGACTTTGTTTGCTTTTACACAAATCTCCTTTCCACTTTCCTCGAGAATCTTTAATTGCCAATGCTCGCTTTATGCTATCTTTAAACTTCCTGAGTTTTCTCAATAATCTTCAGCTCTAAATGACACTTTTGAAATGACCTAACTAAATCACTAAATGACTAAATGACTGTTAAGATTGATATACTCAGTTCACTTTTTTTGTATCCTCTGTTCCCTTGTTCTCTTTCATGACTTAGCCAATCCTAAAGAGTCTTTACGAATAGCAATTTATTGATGATAGATAGATAGATAATCTTAACTGCATATCTAACTTTTTGATTCTTTAATTATTTGCTCTTTCTGATCCCTGAACGTGACTTCTTTCTTGACCTTCTTTTATATTTGCTCTAAACTTTGTCTTAAAACTTCATCAATTTTCTTGGCTTCAGCAATAAGCCCTGTGTAGATGACCTGACCTGATCTCTGACCCAAATACTAGAACTCTCTAACTTTTCATTGGATGGTTCATTTCAAGTATCTAAAGTTTCATATGTCCATTACAAATGCCTGAAATTTTCACTCGAAATGAACCCTTTCTTCTAATTTTCCCATGTCTGTTCATGGTGATCCCATTGTTCCAGTCCCTCAGGTTTGAAATTATGAAATCATCTTTGACTCATTCCTTTTGCTTATTTTCTATATTCAGTAAATGATAAAGAACTCTATATTTTTACTTGTAAATAATTATTTTGTTCTTTACCTCCTTTCTATCTCCGCTGACAATATAAAATATGAGCCTCATTATTTCACCCATAATTGAATGACTACTGCAATTCATTATCTTTTCCAGAATTTCTATTTCTCCCACACCAAATCAATTTTCCTTGCTTACAACAGCCAAATTAGTTATTTTTACATGCAATTTCATCTGTAAGCCCTTGCTGAAAAACATCCTAAGTAGTTCGTTATTTTATTAAATCATGCCTGATTTTCAGATTTCCCATTATCTGAAAAAGATCTATAAATAAATGCTCATACCACACTTCTTTGTAACACCACACTTCTTTATAATGCAAATTTCTGTTCTATTCAGGCCTATCTCCTCATTGCTCCTCAGAAATATCCTGCATCTTTCTTTTATTCATAACTGCTATTGTTATATGAGTGTATGTCTTTCCTTCCACCAAAACATGTCTTACTACTGTCTATCAGTAAGCTTGTCTAAAATTATGCTGCAATAATCAACAATCCCCAATTCTCAATGGTTTGCAATAGTAAAAGCTTATTTCTCACTCATGCTGTTAATCTCAATTTACTGTGGTACTCCCTACATCATCTCCATTCTAGTACCCACACTGAGTAGTCTCCCTTGAGACATTAATTCTTGTGGAAAAGGGGATAAAACAAAATAGTAAGGGATTAAAACTGGCACATTTCATACCTGACTAAATTTTACTGGACAAATAAAATCACATAGTAAAGCTTTTTATCAGTGGAAATGGAATGTATCTTCTCATCACATAGAGCAGCATCACAAATCCCATGGCTAAACCTGATGTCAGCAAAACTGGGATGCATAATACCTCCATAAAGAGATGCCAGTATATGGAAAGATAATAAAATATACTTCACAAAATGTACTCACTCCTTCTCTGAGGGAGATGACCTAAAAGTCCCAACCACATAACGTGACAGGCTCAAAGACCTTCATCTTACGATCCGCTGTTTATATCTATATCTGTTCTGGAAGGGAATGCTCTTGATTGATAGATTTTTGAAATGCAAAGTATATGCCCATCAAATACCCAACAGACAATGGTAGCACAGGGACAGAATAATACCAGTAAATATTCACATTTTGGAAAGGAGAAGAACAGAATGAATTAAGCACAGACAGCTGCACAGAAAGTCTCAAATCTAACTGGTGGGATACTATGAGATGTGTGACCCAAGGAGGAAGAGTGCTTCCTGATTAGATCCTGGGTTCACACCTTCAAAGTAGCTCCCTAGTCCACTGTTACTTTCTGTCTTCTTCAGGGAACACTGATTTCCTCCTTTGTGAATTCATGTAACAATAATAGGCATTATCACATTTTATTTTATTTTTTTTCTATTATTTCATGTATATTAATATATCGCCCCACAATTTGTAAACTTCTTAACCCAGGGAGCAGGATCTTTTGTACTTGTTTCTTTGATTGTGTATTTTTTTTATTAGAGAAGTTATAAGTTTACATAACAATCATACATAAAACAAAGGACTCCCATATACGCTGGTACAATTAACACACTGCAGGGTGTGAAACATTTGTTACAATTGATGATAGCATATTTTTATAATTATACCATTAACTATAGTCTGTGGCTCAATTTATTGTTCATTGTTTGTGTAGTATGTTTCCACAGATTTTTAAAAATTCACTCTGATATATATATACAATCTAACATTTCTACTTTTAATCACTGTCATGGTCAGGTTCATGTGGCAACTTGAACCTGACAGGTGGTGGTACCTGTTTGTCTGGTTGGGCAAGTGCTGGCCTGTCTGTTGTTATGAGGACATTTTATAGAATTAAATCATGATCATGTTGGCTGCATCCACAGCTGATTCCATTTGTAAACAGCCAAGGGGAGTGTCTTCTTTAATGGGTGATGCTTAATCACTGGAGGCCTTTTAAGGAAGATTCAGAAGAGACAGGCTCTCTTTTCTTCCTCCTTCGGCCGGCAAGCCTCTCCTATGGAGTTCGTCCAGACCCTCCATTGGAGTCGTCAGCTTCACAGACTGTCCTACGGATTTTGGACTCTACATTCCCACGGTTACATGAGACACTTTTATAAATTTTATGTTTACAAATATTTCCTGTTGATTCTGTTTCTCTAGAGAGCCCTAATTAATACAATCACATTCAGATATATATATTTCAGTGCTGTTAATTACATTCACAGTGTTGTGCTACTATCACCACCATCCATACCAAAACATTTCCATCATTCCAAGGAGGAATCCTGTACTTTTTATACCTTATTGTCCCATTCCTTATCCCCACCTCATGCCCTGGTAACCTTTATTCTAGATTCCAACTCTATGAATTTGCCTATTCTAATTATTTCAAATCAGTGAGATCATACAATATTTTTCCTTTGTGTCTGGCTTATTTCACTGAACATAATGTCTTCCAGGTTCATCTATGTAGTCACATGTATCAGGACTTCATTCCTTTTTATGGAAAAATAATATTCCATCATATTTATAAGCCACATTTTGTTTATCCAGTCCCAATCATTGGTTGTTAAACACTTGAGTTACTTCTATCTTTTGGCAATTATGAATGATGCCATCATGAATACTGGTTTGCAAATATATATTAGGATCCCTGCTTTCAATTCTTATAGGTATATACTTAGTAGCATGATTGCTGGTCAAAATGGTAATTCTTTATTTATCTCCCCGAGGAACTGTCAAACTGTCTTCTAAAAGCAGCTGTATAAATTTACATTCCCACCAGCAAAGAATGGTCCCTTCTATGTATCCACATTTGCTCCCATTGTGATTTCATGTTTTTTTTTTTTATGATAGCCTTTCTAATGGATGTAAAATTCTATTTCATTGTGGTTTTTATTTTCACTTCTCTAAAAGCTAGTGACATTGACCATCTTTTCATGTGATTTTAGCTATATATTCCTCTGGAGAAATGTCTGTTCAAGTCTTTGAACCATTTATTAATTGTGTTACTTGTCCTTTTATTGTTGAATTGTAAGATTTCTTTATACATTCTGAATATTAAACCTTTTCAGATATGGGGTTTTCAAATATTTTCTCCCATTAAGTATGTTGTCTTTTTACTTTCCTGACATGTCCTTGGATGAAAAGTTTTTAATTTTGATGAGGTCCCATTTATCTATTTTTCCTATTATTAATTGTGATTTGGGTGGAAAGTTTATGAAACCATTGCCTAACACAAGATCCTGAAGATGTTTCTTTAGATTTTCATCTAAGAGTTTTAGAGTCCTGGCTCTTATATTAGGTCTTTGATCCATTTTTGAGTTAATTTTTGCATATGCTGTGAGATAGGGGTCCTCTTTCATTTTTTTGTATATGGATATCCAATTCTTCCAGGACTATTTATTGACGAGACTACTCTTTCCTAACTGAATGGACTTGGCACCCTTGTTAAAAATCAGTTGGTCATAGATGTAAGGGTCTATGTATGAATTCTCAATTTGATTCCTTTGATCAATATATCTAGCCTTATGCCAGTACCATACTATTATGACCACTGCAGCTTTGTAATAAACTTCAATATCAGGAAGTGTAAGTTCTCTAACTTCTTTTCAATACTTTTTGGCTATTAGGGGCACCCTAGCCTTCCAAATAAATTTGATAATTAGCTCTTCTATTTCTACAAAATAGGCTTTTGGAATTCTGACTGGAATAGTGTTGAATCTGTAAATCATTTTTGATAGAATTGACATCTTAGCAATATTTAGTCTTCCAGTCCATGAATGTGGAAGTCCTTACATTAATTCAGGTCTTCTTTGATTTCTTTTAGCAATGCTTTGTAGTTTTTCTGTGCACGGGTCATTAATTACCTTAGCTAAATTTATCCATAGGTATTTGATTCTTTTAGTTGCTGTTGTAAATGGAATTTTTTTTCTCGATTTTCTCTTCAGTTGCTCATTAGTACTGTATAGAAACACAATTTATATTTGTGTTTTGGTCTCATACCTTCCAATTTGCTGGAATTGTTTATTAGCGATGGTAGCTTTCTTATAGATTTTTGAGGAACTTCTAAATATCATATCATATCATTTGCAAATAATGAAAGTTTTACTTCTTCCTTTCTATTTAGGTACATATTATTTATTTTTCTTGCCCAATTGTTCTGGACAGAAATTCAGTAAAATGTTGAATAACAGTGGTAATAGTGGGCATTTTTGTCTTGTTCCGGATGTTAGGTTGAAAGTTTTCAGTTGGTCACCATTCTAACACTTGTCAATTCTGCTGTTTGTCAATTTTGTTGATCTTTTCAAAGAACCAGCTTCTGGTTTCATCCATTCTCTATATTATTTTTTATTCTCAATTTTGTTTATTTCTTCTCTAATTTTTGTTATTTTTTTTTCCTTCTGCTTGTTTTGAGATTAGTTTGCTGTTCTTTCTCTAGTTCCTCCAGATGTGCAGTTAGGTCTTTGATGTTAACTCTTTCTTCTTTTGTTAATGTAAATATTTAGGGCTATAACTTACCCTCTCAGCACTGCCTTCCTTGTATCCCATTTGTTTCATTAGTTTTGATATGTTGTGTTCTTCCTTCATTCATATTGAGAAATTTATTGATTTTCCTTGCAATTTCATCTTTGATCCACTGTTTTTTTTTTAAGAGTGTTATATAGCTTCCATTTTTTTGTGGGCTTTCCAGTTCAGCATCTGTTATTGATTTCTAGCTTCATTTCATTATGGTCAGAGAAGATGCTTTGTAAAATTTCAATCTTTTTAAATTTATTGAAACTCGTTTTGATACCTGTTCTAGTGTGCTAGTTGCCAGAAAGCGATATACCAGAAATGGAACAGCTTTCAAAAAGGGGATTTAATAAACTGAAAGTTTACAGTTCTAGGACTGTGAAAATGTCCCAATTAAAGCAAATCTACACAAATGTCCAAATTAAGGCACCAACAAGAAGTTGCCTTCACTCAATAAAGGTCGACGAAATTCAGGGTTTCTCTGTCAATTGGAGAGGCACATGGCAAACATGGTGATGTCCACTAGCTTTCTCTCTTTCTCTTCTTGTTTCATGAAGCTCCCCCAGGGGCGTATTCCTTATTCCTCTCCAAAGGGTTCTTGTGGTACTCATGGCTCTCTTGTGGCTCTATTGCTCTCTCCAAAATGCTTACTCTTTTAAAGGATTTCAGTAAACTAATCAAGACCCACCTGGAATGGCTGGAGTCACATCTCCCTCTAGTCAAAGGTTAATACCCACAATTGGGTGAGTCACATCTCCATGGAGATAATCTAATCAAAAGATTCCAACCTACATTATTGAATAGGGATTAAAAGAAAAGTTGCTCCCACAAGATTGGATCAGGATTAAAGCATGGCTTTTCTATGGCACATAATCTTATCAAACCAGCATAATAACAAACATGCGGTCTATCCTGGAGAACAATCCATGTACCCTTGAGAATGTTTATCCTACTGTTTTGGGGTGCAATATTTTGTATATGTCTGTAAGGTTTATTTCATTTATCACATCATTCAAGTTCTCTGTCTCCTTAATAATCTTTTGTCTATATGTTCTATATATTCACAAGAGATGTGTTTTGAAGTCTTCAACTGTTATTGTAAAGATATCTCTTTTGCCCTTCAGTTTGCCAGGGTTTGCTTCATGTGGTTTGGGGCCCCCTGGTTAGGTGTATGAATGTTTATGACATTGCTCCTCTGGATGGATTGTCCTTTTTATTAATGTATAGTGCTCTTCTTTGTCTCTTACAAAGAACTTTAGATTAAAGTATATTTTGTCCATTATTGGTATAGCCAACATAGCTCTTTATTCAGTTATTCTTGCATGTAACACATTTTTCCATCCTTGTACTTTCAACCAATTTGCATCTGGTTTATGGTAAGCTTCATGTAAATAATGTATAGTCGGATCATGCTTTTTCTTATCATTTTGCCAACATGTATCTTTTGATTGGGAACTTAATCCATTAACATGCAGTGTTATTACTGTGTAGGCTGTACTCACTGCAGCTGTTTTTTCCTTTGATTTTTATATCATATCTTCTTTTTTTAGCTCTCTTTTCTTTTAATGAAACCACTTCTTCTGTACAGTTGACATCTGTGACATATCTGACTCCTTTCTCATTTCTGTTTCATTAAAAAAATACTTTGTGGTTACAGTGGGGGTTTGTATTAGACAACATACATCTAACACTTAACTAATTTGAAAAGATACCAACTTACCGTGAACAGCATGTACAGTCTTTACTCCTCTTTCCCCTCTTTATGTGGTTTTTGTCCCATTTTTCCACTTTATGTTTCCCATGTGCATTATCTGGAAATATGCCTTTTTCTTGTTTAATTGTATTCTGATATTTAAAGGAATTAGAGTAGAGTTGAATATTGAGGATACAGTACCATTTGGGCTTTGCATTTACCCTTTTAGTTATTCTTACTGATGATTTTCCTTTCTTCACACTACTCCAAGCCCCTCTTCCTGATCTTTCCTTTCTATCTGCAGAATTTTCTTTGGTAATTTTTGTAGGGCAGATCTTTTGTTGATGAACTCTCTCAGTTTCTGTTTATCTGTGAATATTTAAAGCTCTATCTCATCTCATCTCTGAAGGACAAATCTTCTGTATAAAGAATTTTTGGCTGGCAGAATTTCTTTTCCAAAACCTAGATATATCATACCACTGCCTTTTTGCCTCCATGGTTTCTGATGAGGAATCAGCACTTGATTTTATCAAGAACTCTTTGTTTGTGATGACTTAGTTTTCTCTTGCTGCTCTCAGGATTTACTCTTTATCTTTGGCATTCACATTCTGATTAACATGTTTCTCAGAATAAATCTATTATGTTTGACTATGGTTGGAGTACATTGTGCTTCTTGGACATGCATTTGTGTGTGTGTGTGTGTGTGTGTATATATATATATATATTTTTTTTTTTTGCATGGGCAGGTACCAGGAATCGAACCTGGGTCTCCAGCATGACAGGTGAGAGTTCTGCCTGTTGAGCCACCATGGTCTGCCCTGGACATACATATTTAAGTCTTTCCTAAAAGTTAGGAACTTTTAGGATTATGTCCTCAAATATCCTTTCTGCCTCTTTGCCTTTTTCTTCTTCTGAGACACCCAAAATACATATGTTTTTTTTGATTCATGCTTTCACTCATATCTCTGAGATACAGTTCACATTTTTCTACTCTACTAGTTCACTGATTCTTTCTTCTGTCTGGTCAAATATGATATCATATGTCTCTAGTTTACTTTAATCTCTATTATTGTGCCTTTAATCCCCATAATTTGGTATATTTCCATATCATTCTTAATCTTAAATTCAGGTACTGCCTTCTTAATCTCCTTTAGCTTATATCCATAGTTTCTTTCATCACCTTGAATTTATTAAGATTTGTTTGAGCATCTATGAGTAGTTGTTTCAAACTCTGTGTCACCTCTGAAGTTTAATTTTCCCTTGTCTGAGCCTATCTTCCTGTTTCTTAGTATAGCCTATAGTTTTTTTCTGATGTTGACATTTCATTATCTTGATGAGGTAACTCTGAAGATCAGGTTACTCTGAAGATCAGGTTCTCCATTTTTTTCTAGGGTTTTATTGCTGGTTGGCTATGTCTTAAGACTCTCTTTGATGCTTAGCCTACTTATTCAGGACCTTTAGAGTGGCCCATGTTTCAGTGTTCAGATTTTTTTCTCTATTCTTCTTCATCCTATTCCTGTCCTGAATATATGGTGTGCTGATGTGAAGTGCTATGTACCCCAGTAAAGACTATGTTCTTTTTGTTTTTCTTTGCATGGGCAGGCACTAGAAACTGAACCCAGGTCTCCAGCATGGCAGGCAAGAATTCTGCCATTAAGCCACCATGGCCCACCCAAGACTATGTTCTTTTAATCCATTCTTACGAGGGAAGACCTGTTGTGGATGGGATCTTTTAATTAGGTTGGTTCCAGGGAGATGTGACCCACCCAAGTCAAGGTGGGTCTTAATCCTTAGACAGAAATGCTTTTGGAGAAACAAGCAAGAACCCACAGAAGCCCAGAGACATTTTGGAGGGAAGAGCCAGCAAATGACAACATGCGCCTGTCCATGTGAGAAGAAACCCAGATGCCATCAGCCTTTCTTCAGTGAACATATCTTTGTTGATATCTTTATTTGAACATTTCCATGGCCTTAGAATTGTAACTTGTAACTTAATAAGCCCCATAGAATAAACTAACCCATCCCTGATAGATTGCATTCTGGTAGCTTTAGCAAATCAAAACACGTGGTACACTTTTTAAGATTACATGTTTTGTGCAATTGTTTCATCTTCAGGAGATTGCTTCCTATCCCCTGCTCCTTCTTCAGGAATTTTGATTTCTTTTGCTTATTTTTGTGTAGAATTTTGATGACAGAATTTGATAGCTTTTGCTTTAAAGTCAATTTTGATTGATTTTAAAAATCAGACAAAACCCTAGCTCTTTTTGGGTTACTACTTGCATGGTATATTTTTCCCATCCACTCAATTTCCATCTTCCTGTATCTTTGAATTTAAGGTGAGTCTCTTGTAGATGGCAATTAATTGGGTCATGCTTTGTCACCCATCCTGCTAATCTCTACTTTTGATGGGGCATAAAATTCATTTACACTTAAAGTTGCCACTGATAATGCAGGACTTTTTTCTACAGCCTTTCTTCTGTAGCTTTCCGGTATCTTATATCTGTTTTGTCCCTCAAGACTTCTGATATTGCCTACTTTTATATTTATTTGTTTATGTGTGTATGTGTGTGTATTGTAACATATTCAGCTCCTTTTTTTTCTATCTGGATTTATTTTTTCATCTATTTTCCTTATGGTTAACATGAGGCTAATATTTAACATATTAAATATATAACAGTCACATTTGATTTCATAATACCTTAACTTCAATAGCATACACATGTACTTTTCTTAGACCTTTCCATCCCCTCACCTTTTTTTTTACCTGTAACCACTTTGTCCATTGCATGTTGAAAACCATAGATTTATCACTACTTTTTATGCATTTGTGTTTTGTCACCTGTAGGAATTAAGAGGTGAAGTTACATATTGAACAATACACAACAATAATAGCATTCATAGCTAGCATTTATAATTAGTGAAATAGTTACCTTTACCTCAGGTATTCATTTATTTATGCTGCTTTGACAACTACCTACTGTTCCTTCCTTTCAGTCTGAATTACTCACTTGAGTATTGCTTGTAGGCTGGTCTAATGGTGAAGAGCTCCATCAGTTTTTGTTTATCAGGGAATGTCTTAATCTCTCCCTCATTTTTTAATGAAATTTTATTGAGACATACTCACATACTGTATAATCATCCAAAATATACAATCAGTGGCTCACAGTATCATCATATAACTGCATTCATCAGCACAATCAATTTTTGAACATTTTTATTACTCTAAAAAAAATGAAAATAAAATAAAAATAAAAAGAACACCCCAAACACACCCTATCCTTTATTACTCCTACTATTTATTTTGTCTTTATCTTCTCACTCATCTGCCCAACACTGGATAAAAGGGCTGTCGGTCACAAGGTTTTCACAATCACACAGTAACACCATAAAAGCTAGATAGTTATACAATCATCTTCAAAAATCAAGACTACTGGATTACAGTTCATCAGTTTCAGGTATATCCTTCTAGCTATTCTAATACACTAAAAGCTAAAAAGGAATATCTGTATAATGGATAAGAATAACCTCCAGAATGACTTTTCAACTCAATTTGAAATCTCTGTCACTGAAACTTTATATTATTTCACTTTTTTTCCCAATTTTGGTCAAGAAGGCTTTCTCAATCTCCTGATACCAGGGCTAGGCTCATCAGTGGGGGTCATGTCTCATGTTGTCAGGTCAATTACACTCCTTGGATCAAATCTCATGTAGGAGGAAGGAAGAATTTGCCTGTGGAGTTCTCTTAGAGAAGGAGGTTGATCTGAGCAACAAAAGAGGTTCTCTGGGGGGTGACTCTTTGGCCTAATTATAAGTCTTAGCTTCTCCTTTGCAGCAAGAAGTTTCGTAATGGCAAGCCCCAAGATCGAGGGCTTGACCTATTAAATTGGTAGTGACCAATGCAGGACTTTCTTCTGCAAGAATATCAGGAATTTCCCAGGTGGGGATGTTTAATAGTGTCACATTTTCCCCTAGTCCTGTGTGTGTGTGTGTGTGTGTGTGTGTGTATACATATTTTTTTCTGCCCAAATTACTCTGGATGTATTGTGGTATTTCAATAACTTGTATAAAATAACAAGTTCACCTTCCCTATTCTATGTTCCATGTAATTATATTTGATAAACTAACCAGACAAGTTAAATTAGATAGTGTGCTACAAGAAATATACATTTTGTGTCAAATAAATATCTCTTTCTTTGGTCTCACACAGATACTGAAGTTTTAAAATACAGTCAATATCATCCTTTACCTTGTATTCTGATTTACCTTAGTCCTAACCAAGTCTGTTTCATTCATACCTCTAATTGAAGTCTGATCTATTTTTAAGCTTCTTTAACAGTGGCTGTATTAAGTAATGCTGACTTTCAGAGCAGCAGAACTCTAATTCTGAGTCTCAGGTGTCAGACAGATATCCAATATTCCAGGGAATGACCAGGCTATACACAAAGAGATTAGCATCTCAGAATTTATAAGTAACAATTACAATTCAGAAATAGTTGTGACTGCTGTAAAGAGCTCACAATTGGGACATTGACAATAAGTCTTATTGAAGATTATGTATTCCTTAATCATTGGTTGTCTGCCCAAATTCAATCCCCTGATAACCTGTGCTCTCAAATTCAGTTCTCAGAGTTTGCACATTATAGTTAGTCCATATTAGTGAGGCCTTCCAATATTTGTCCTTTTGCTTCTGGTTTACTTCCCTCAGCATTATGTCCTCAACGATCATTCACCTAGTGGCAGTCTTCCATTGTATGTATGCACCACAGTTCACCCTTCCTTTCATCAGTTGATGTACCCTTAAGCCACGGCCATACATTGCAAGTTGTGAGTACTGCCACCATAAATACCAATGTGCAAATGTCCATTCCTACCCCTGCTTTTTCCATGTATATACATAATAATGGAATGCAGGATCATGTGGCAATCCTATACTTAACCTCCTCTGGAACCACCACACTGCCTTCCAGAGAGGCTGCACCATTCTACATCCCTATCAGCAGTGATTAGGTACCTCTCTCCTTCCATGTTTTCTCCAGCAATTGTACCTTTCTGTTCATTTTTTAAAGTTTTGTTCACTCCACTCAATCTGTCCTAAGTAAACTCAATGACTGTCAGTATATTCACACAGTTGTGAATTCACCATCACAATCTGTATGAGAATGTTTCCATTTCTTCCTCAAAGAAAGAGGAAGAGGGGAAAAAAAAGGAAAAGGAGAAACAACAACAAGAACAATTCCATACCTCTCCCTTATATCCCCCCTTTTATAGACAATTAGCTTTGGTATACTGCCTGTTACAATTAATGGAAGCATGTTACAATGTTACTGTTAATATAGGCCCTAGTTTGCATTTATTGTATTTTTGCCATATGCCATCCCATACTTTTCAATGTCCAACCTAATTTTGTCCTTTGCTCTAAAGTAAGTTTATTGTAGACAACATAAAGTTGGGCCCTGGGGTTTAGTCCGTAAGGATGGGTCCATGCTGTTAGTCTATGTCTTTTGATGGGGGAATTTAGTCCATTAAAATTTAATATTATTACTCTAAAAGCAGTACTTTCTTGTACCACTTTATCTTTTTGATTTTATATGTCACATCATATGTTTCTCTCTCTCTCCTTTTACCCTTACTCATAATCTTCATTTCTACACACTTCTCCAAACCTTTCTCTTCTGTATTTTCCTTTCTGCCTGTAGTACTCCCTTTAGTATTTCTTGTAGAACATGGCTCCAGTTCACAAACTTTCTCAGTGTCTGTCTGAAAATATTTTAAACTGTTTTGGTTTGCTAAAGCTTCCAGAATGTAATATACCAGAAATGGATTGTCTTTTACAAATAGGATTTATTAGGTTTCAAAATTAGTTTTAAGGCCATGAAAAATGTCCAAATTAAGGCATTATACCTGGGCTCAGAAGAAGGGCCACCAGAATCTAGAATACCTCTGCCAGCTGCAAAGGCACATGGTTGGTGTCTGTTGATTCTTGCTCCTGGTATGTTGCTGTCAGCTTCCGATTCCAGTGGCTTTCTTTCTGTGTCTTACAGGTCTTCTCTTAGCATCTCCAGGGTGTTTCTTCTCTCTAAGCACCTCTGGGTCCTCTCAGCATCTCTGGGAAAATGCTAGATTTCATCTCTTAGTTTAACATCTCCTGGTGTGTTTCTCTCTCACCAAGATTCTGTGTTCTCTCCAAACTGTCTCTCTGTTAAAGGACTCTAGTAAAGGGATTAAAAGCCACCTTGAATAGGTAGGTTCGCTTCTCCATGGAAACAATATAATCAAGAGGTGCCACTGAAAAATAGATCTACCTCCACAAGATTAGATTAAAAGGACATGGCTTTCTGGGGTACATAACAGCTTCAAAGCAGCACACAAGCTTACCCTAATTTTTTTGAAGGACAGTCTTTTTGCCAGATATAGAATTTTTGGTTGGTGAGTTTTTCTTTCAGTATCTTAAATATACCAGACCACTGCTTTCTCATTTTCATGGTTTCTGTTGAGAAACTCACACTTTGTTTTGTTGAGCTTCCCTTATATGTGAAGGATCACTTTCTCTAGCTGTTTTCAGAATACTGTTTGTTTTTTGACAGTCTGATTATTAAGCGTCTTGTAGTAAATCTATCTGGATCTATTCTGTTTGGAGTACACTGCACTTCTTGGATCTGTAATTTTATATCTTTCATAAGATTTGAAAACTTTCAATGACTATTTCCACCATTATTCTTTCTATCTCTTTACCCTTCTGTTCTCCTTCTGGGACACCTGTAACACATATATTCATGTGCTTCATGTTGTCATTCAATTCCCTGAGACTGTGCTCATATTTTTCCATTCTTTTCCATATCTGTTCTTTTGTGTGTAAGATTTCAGATGCTCTGTACTCTAATTCACTATTCCATTCTTCTGCCTCTTCAAATCTTTTCTTGCATGACTCTATTGTGTTTTCAATCTCTTTTATTATTACTTTCATTCTCACACATTCTGCCATTTATTTTTTCAAGCTTTTGGGTTCTTCTTTATGGTCATCCAATGTCTTTATATCCTTCATCTCTTTTGCCATGTCTTTCTTCAACTTGCTGAGTTGTTTTAGAAGGTTTGTTTGAGCATCTTTAATTAGTTGTTTCAATTACTTTATCTCATTTGCAGTTTTAATTCCTTCCACTGGGCCATATCTTTATGCTTCCTAGATTGGCTCATGATTTTTTGTTGGTGTCTAGGCATTTGATTTCTGTAATTAATTTATTTTGGAGGTTGTTTTCTGTCTTTTACCTGGGGTTTTCTTATTGATTAGTTTTTTCTCCATCAGTTCTCTGCCATTCAGTTCAACTTATTCTAGACCTCTAGCAAAGCTTATGTTTAACCGATCAGAATTTTTCAGCTTGTTTTTTTCTGGTTCTTGCCATACCTATGTAGAACTTTCTTTTGAGGAATGTCTCCCCAAATATGATTGACTCCAATCAGATTTTCTCAGACGAGACAGGACCAGGTCTTAAGAGACAGGTGTAACCAGTATCAAGTTTCCATGCGGATGAAACCTAACAGGTTGCTTGTCTTTCCTGTGAAGCCTGTTGACTCTGTGCTTTTCCTATCCTGCCCAGCTGGTATCACTTGTCAGCCTGCAGCTACCTACCAGCATAAAGTGGTGTGGTGCCTTTAATTCTCAGAAGACCCTGTCCTGCCAGGGGCATGGTTGACACAGGGGCTAAGGCAGATTTAAGCAGTTTTTTTTTTTTCCAGCCCCTGAGGTCTGAATTCTCTGAATGAAAACTACCAATTGTGCTGGGCCCTGCATCTCTCCCCACTCCTTTTCTTGGGGAAGATATGCCTTTTAGGGAATTATATCTTTCACCTGACTAGTATCTCTCAGCCATAGCTTAACTCCACCCTTTCCTGTGTCAGTGCTGACAATTGAAAATGTCTGAGGTTTTCTTTAATAAATGCTAATTTTTTAAATCCTTTTCAGAACTTGTTCCCAGCCCCCAGGTTCACTAATCAAGAACCTGAGTTGGTATCTAGTTCTGTGTGCCCTTGTACTTGGAGCACAGGCCTTTTCCAGTATTCTGAGCTCAGTTGACTCCAAAAGCCTCTTTTTTTTATTTTTAATTTTTTTTGTCAGCCCCAACTCCTTTCTGCCAGGAGACACCTCAGGGTTCCTTTCAGGATTGCTCTGGTATATCTGTGCTTTGGGCAGTCTGAATTTGTTAATTAGTTGTGCAATTGGAGCTTGCTTGAGTCCTCATTGCCTTGCTTCTGGTAGATACACCTTTTTTCCCTTGGGGACATATCTCCAAAGCAATGTGTTGTGCTGGTGGGGGAGGGGCACCAGCCTCCACAGTTTGGGAGACTTGTTTTGAGTTCTGTGCCATGATTTCAGCCTTGTTACCCCTTCCAGACTGGTGTAGAATGTGTATCCAGACACAGAAATCCACCTAACACCTGTTCCAGATAGTTCCTGGTTATATCCTAGCTGCTCTAGTGGACTAAATAAATTTCACACCTTCCTACACTGCCATCTTGCCCTGTCTTCCCTCTATCTCATTTTTGAAAGAAAGGCTTGCTGGATATAAAATTCTTGACTGGTAGTTGTTTTCTCTCAACACTTTATTTCAACCCATTCCCTTCTTGTCTCCATAGTTGCAGATGAAAAATTGACACACAGTCTAATTGGGATCCCCTTGTATATAACATGCTGCTCTTTTATTGCAACTTTCAGAAATCTCTCCTTCTCCTTTGCATTTGGTGTCATGAGCAAAGTAAGATGCAGTATATTTTTCTTCGTGTTTATACTGTTTGTTGTTCACTGGGCTTCTTGAATGTGCATATTCATATCTCTTGCTATGTTTGGGAAGCTCTCTGTCATTACTCCTTTAAATATTCCTTCTGTTACATTCATATTCCTTCTGGGACTCCCATAATGGGTATATTGGTATGCTTTATGGTGTTCCAGAGGTCTTCGGCTATTTTCTCTTTCTATAATACTTTTTTTCTGATTCTCATTTCAAATATCATATCTGAGTTCACTGATTCTTCTGCTTGCTCCAATCTGTCTTGTAACCAACCTGGGCATTTTTCATTTCAGTTATTGTGGTCTTAATACCAGATGTTCTATTTGTTCCTTTATAAAATTTCTATCTCTTTACTTAGACTCTCAGCTTGCTCATTCACTGTTTCCCTGATATCTTTTAGTTCTCTCTTTGATTTTCCTTCATCTCCTTGAACATTTTTAAGATATTTTTTTTAAAGGTTTTGTTTGGTATGCCCACATTCTCATCTTCTTTGTTTGTGTTTTCTGGATTTGTGTCCTCTTCCTTTGGATAGGCCATCATTTCCCATTTCTTTGACTTGTACACTTTTGTTACACATTTTACATTTTAATATTTTAAAATGTTAACTCTGAGATTTATTCTCTGAGATATCTGTTTCCTGTTTTTTTTTTAACCATCTTATGATAAGACAAATTTTCTTGAACTTTAGCCCTCCTATCAGGAAGATCTACTCAAGGCAAATGCAATGTACAGAGTTTTCCCTATCTTTCTGGGACAGTGTCTTGTCCTGGTCTTTTGTGTGCTACTTGTTTTGGAATTACCCTGCTTACAGGAATTTTATTGTCCTCTCTGTTTCCCAGAATACAGACCTTCCTTTCCTTTTTGTTTTGAAGCTGGCTGCCCTTTGTCCCAGACTGTTCAACCCTATAATGTCTCACATTCTTTATTCTGCCTCAAGTTGCTTTTGAAGGGCAATGCTCTAGTTTGTAAGCTGCCAGAATGTGATATACCAGAAATGTAATGGCTTTGTAAAAGGGATTTAATAAGTTACAAACTTACAATTCTAAAGAAGTGAAAATGTCCAAATTAAAGCACCAAGAAGAGGTTACCTTCACTCACAAAAGGCTGATGGGTCAGGAACACCTCTGTCAGCTGGGTAGTAAGTAATGTGGCTGGAATCTGCTGGTTCCTTGCCCCTGGGCTCCATTGCTTTCAGTGTCTGTTCCTTGTGGGGGTTCCTCACCTTGCTTCTCTGGGGCTGGCTTTCATCTCTTGCCTTCCTTTGGCTCTCTCCAGGTTGTGGCTTCCTTAACATCTCATAGTGACATCCGCTGGACTCCAAGCATCTGCAAACATCTGTGTCTCTGCTCTCCAAGTATTGGCATCGGTGTCAGCTCTGATCTGAAATTTCTGTTGGCTCTGCCATTTCTGACTTTCTCTAAAATGTTACTTCTTATAAAGGATTCCAGTAAACTAATCACGACCCACCTGGAATGGGTGGAGTCACATCTCCATACAATCAAAAGTCACACTCACAAAGGAGTGTGTCACATTTCTGTGGAGATAACCTAATCAAAAGCTTCAAACCTACAGTACTGAATCAGGATTAAAGGAAATGGCTGCTCCCACAAGATTGGGTTAGGATTAAAATGTGACTTTTCTGGGGTACATCATACATTCAAACCAGCACAAGCAAGTACTTGGAGGAGGGGCATGCCAGAGACAATCCCAAGCCAGTTTTTTCCAGCCAAAGCAGGGCCAGTGTGCTGGTTTGGAACTGTTCTATACTCCAGAAAATGCCATGTTCTTTTAATCCATTCCTGTGAAGGCAGACCTATTTCGAGTGGGACCTTTTGATTAGGTTGCTTCAATTGAAATGTGACCTACCCAATTCAAGATGTGTCATAATCCTTTGCTGGAGTCCTTTATGAGAGGAAATAATGCAGAAAAAGTCAAGGAAGCTCAAGAGATACATCCAGAGAAAGCTAAGACCCTCAAGCCCTGGAGCTGTTAAGAGAGGACACACAGAAGCTCATAGAGGAGGGCAGGGAACCAGGAGGTGAAAACAATGAAACCCAAGAGCAAAGGACCAGCCATTTACCTTCCCATGTGACAGATATGTCCCAGATGTCAGCAGCCTGTCTTCAGAGTCTGAGCACCATCTTCCTGTTACCTTAATTGGGGCATTCTGGCAGCTTTAGCAAACCAGAATAGCCAGGTACCCACAAAGAGATTGCAGACCTGCTCAAAGAGCCTTAATGAGGGGATCAGGAAGGACACTAAGAGCTTATACAATGGCTTCACAAAGCTGAGTTTCCCTGGTCTGCCCAGCAAATGCAACTCTTCAGTTAACTGTCTCCCATGGCCATGAGGAAGTACAGCATCTTTAATTCTCCACCACTGTGGCCCCTGTCCTGGGTGGTTTGAAATAGTAGTATCTGCCACTGTTGTCCAGGCAGGTGGAAACAATTGCTGCCTCCACTTGGTCTGAGGATGGTTGAAATGATGACTGTCCTCAGAGCCAGGGTGCAACAGTGGGAGGCTGCCAATCAAAATCTGTGATCAGTCATCAGCTGTGTCAATTCCTGGTTTGGGGAAAGAGGATTTTTATGGCCCTTTCTGACATCAGTGAGCTAGCCAGGAACTGGACCCCACAGTAGCTTGCTGTGAGAGTTGGAAATGGGAAGCAGTCATGGCTGTGTAGAAAGAGCAATTTATTGTTCTTTATACTCCTTTATCAGTCTCATCTTGCTGCTTTTTCCTTGATGCCACACAGTATTCTTCCAGCTTCTTTTCAAAATAGTTCATTTCAAAATAGTTGTTTCAGATAGTTCCTGCCTGTTTAATGATTGTTCTGGTGGAAGGACTGAGTCCCAGAGCTCGCTACTCCATCATAGTCTTCAGGTAAGCTGAATTTTACCAGCACTTCCTTTGTGCTATGCATGCAGTAAGCAATTAGCACAGATTATTAAAAACAACAACAACAAACCGTAAAACACTGCTACTTGATTGAGGCTGAGTTGCCATAAGGATAAACTGGTCCACCAAATAGGGTTTAAGTAACAACTTTATATATATGTAACAAATAGCGCATCTAATAAGTTGAAATTCACAGTTTCTTAAGTGTGGCCATTTCCTTCTGGATATTTCTCTTGATTTTGAACATCTTTTATAAAAAGTGGTTTGTTTATTTATTTTTTATGGAGTCATTATGAGTACTGGACAGTCCTTGGAGTAGTTAGTAAAAACTCTAGAAGACAGTTGTCTTAAGACCTGTTTTGCCCTCAGACTATATTGACATTGACTATATTCAGTGGTCCCTTTGTGAATTGGGGAATACATGTACTGCCATTCACTGTCCCCATAGTGTCATGAGAGTTCTTGAGGTGACTTGATCTACTGTATTGAATCCTCAGGGTAAAGAAAATTTCAGTTATTATGGAGGTGAGGTCTAGATAAAGACGTGAAGTATGCATGTAAGATGTCAAGTTGCTTTGTCTTTCTATTCATTTCTAACTTTTTAGAAAGGAAAGGATACCATCTTTGGATGTGTAGATAGGGAGATACTTTTGGACAATATGCCATTTATGACTCCCTCCAGAATGCAACCAAATACTTCCCACTACTCATATAGCATAGAAAATTATCTCCTCACACAAGCCAGTGAGGTAAACAGTGTTAAGAATTGTTAATGATGCCAAGACCCAATATTAACAACTGGCACTACACTATCAGTAGAATTAGATTGTACATCAATACAGATGGCTTGTGAATCTGACCCTTTTCCTTTTTTCCTTCATTCTAACTTGGAGTCCTCATAAAGTCATATATTTCCATGGACTTGTTATCTCATAATGACTGTCCTTGGTTTCATTCTGCTACGTGCATTACAATGCCCTATACTATATTCTGGATGTTTCTATATTTTAATAGATGGTGTGAAGACTCTAGCTTAGCGTTTCTTGTGGGTAAAACAGAGAAATGAGAACGTTAGCAAGATATTCTATTATTGAATAATTTTGGTTTCTGAAAATTAGATATTAGGAGAATACATTTGGACCTTAAATATTTTGAGGTGCTAAGCAGTACAGGAAGATAGCAGACTGTGGATTAATTGTTGGTTCTTTGGATCATGAAATGTCAATGAAGAAACTACTACCTTCCAAGAGTCAAATATTAAAAGCCTGACTTTGGTTAAGAATTTTAACTGTTTTTTATAATGGGATACTAATAATAGTTAACATTTGTGGAAGGTTTGCTGTATGCCAGGTACAATTCTCAGCACTTTGCATGTATTAACTCTCACTTAATCCTTATCACAACAGTATCAAGTATGTATTGTAATTATTCTGAATCACAGAAGGATTAACCTGACCAAGGTTATCCAAGCCATTTGATTTTTTTTTTATTTTTATTTTTTTGACATGGGCAGGCTCCGGGAATCAAACCCGGGTCTTCAGCATGGCAAGTGAGAAGTCTGCCACTGAGCCACTGTTGTCTACCCCAAGCAATTTGATTTTATAGCCTTTGTTCTTGATCACTATGCAAAATTTCTTTCCAAAGGAGGGGAATTCTTTTAGAAGAATTGCTGTGGAAGAGTGCATATAATACTATAATGATGGACTAAAGCTCATCATTATCATATGAATATAAATCTCATTCTCTGAGTCAGCTCTGAATCCAGGGCCAGCCTGTTCCCAGTGGGCTCCACGCTTCATGTATATATAAAATTCCCTAGAGGTCTGTGAGCTGCAGTGTCTTTCTCCATGTGTCCCTGCAGGCCCAAGTATGCTATGGGGAATCAGAGGAAAGAATAGCTTATGAGTAGATGCATTAACATCTCATTTTTGATATTATCATCTGAAATATGTGACACTAGAAATCTGTGAGACTTTTATTGCATAGATATATAGCAGAAAGTCTGTAAGGTAAATTAATAGTGCAAATAATGTTCTAATGCAAAAGTTTAACACCTGGAAGAGCGGAGTATAAGAGAGTGGGGATAATTATTTTAGTTACAGGTTGTCTAAAACCTTTTTCCTGTCACTCCAAACATTATTACTGTTATCTGAACTTGGAGTTAATTTTTGTTCCATATTTCTTGCTTCCTTTTCATTTTAGAGTTATCTAGCTACCTTTCCACTGCTCTATGCTCACTTAATTTATAATTGTTGTTATCTGACGGTCTGACATTTACCTTCGGTGTAGCTCTGAAATGTATTCTTGTTATGTTCTGTCTAAGACTCCAGCTATTCATTTCTTACCTAGTTGTATACATTTTGGGGCCAGGTTTTGCTTTTCCATTTCCTTATATTTGCCTAAAATGTAAATGCAGCATGATGCAATGTCTCTCAGCCTTTTCAACATTAAGATACAGATAGGAAGATTTTTGCATGGTACTCTGGTTATCTATCGAGACTTCTCCTGCCTGGGGCAACAATCCAGGGCCTCCAGCTGCCTGTGCTAAATGCCAGGTACAATTCTCAGCACTTTCCATGTATTAACTCATTTAATCCTTATCACAACAGTATAAAGTATGTAATGTAACATATACAACACCTCACCCCTCCACCCCCCGTCCATGCCTGGTTCAGATGTGATGTTAAGTTACTGTTTCACCTAACAGCTGAACCAGGCATGGATGGGGAGTAGAAGTGTGTTTATGTGTGATTTTTCTTCTTTTATAATGTAAACATTTACAGCTATAAATTCCCTTCTTATCACTTCCTTCACTGTATCTTATACATTTTGGTATGTTATGTTTTCAGTTTCATTTCTCTAAAGATATACCTTAATTTTCCCTGTGAGTTCTTCTTTGACCTATTGGCTTTTAAATGGTGTATTGTATAATTTCGACAAATTTGTGAATTTTCCAGTCTCTCTCCCTGTTATGGCTTTCTAGATTTATTACATCGTGATTGGAAAAGATATTTATATGATTTCATTCTATTTAAATTCATTGAGTCTTGTTTTGTATTGAACAGGTGGTCTATCCTAGAGAATGATCCATGTGCCCTAGATGCACTTGAGAAGAATGTGCATTCTGTTTATGTTGAATGAAGGTTCTGTATATGTCTACTTAGTCTATTTGGTTTATGGTATCAACTAAGTCCTCTTTTTCTTTATTAATCTTCTCCCTGGATATTCTATCCCCTTGAAAGTGGTGTATTGATGTTCTAGTTTGCTAGCTGCTGGAATGCAGTATACCAGAAACAGAATGGCTTTTAGAAGGGGGGAATTTAATAAGTTGCTAGTTTACAGTTCTAAGACCGAGAAAATGTCCCAATTAAAACAAGTCTATAGAAATGTCCAATCTAAGGCATTCAGGGAAAGATACCTTGGTTCAAGAAGGCTGATGAAGCTCAGGGTTTCTCTCTCAAGTGAGAAGGCACATGGTGAACATGGTCAGACTCACATCTGGAAGGGCACATGGCGAACATGGCATCATCTGCTAGCTCCTTTTCCTAGTTTCCTGTTTCATGAAGCTCCCTGGGAGACAGTTTCCTTCTTCATCTCCAAAGGTCACTGGCTGGTGGACTCTCTGCTTCTCATGGCTACATTGTTCTGCTCTGCTCTCTCTGAATCTCTCATTCTTTAAAATGTTTCCTGTTTTATAGGACTTCAGAAACTAATCAAGACCCACCCAAATGGGTGGAGACATGCCTCTACCTAATCCAGCTTAACAACCACTCTTGATTAAATCACATCTCCAGGGAGATGAACTAATTACAGTTTCAAATATACAATACTGAATAGGGATTAGAAGAAATGGCTGCCTTTACAAAATGGGATTAGGATGAAAACATGGCTTTTCTAAGGTACATACATCATTTCAAAGCAGCGCAATTGAAGTAGAACATTATTTCTCCCTTTGAATTGATTAGTGTTTTACCATACGTTTTGGGGCTCTGTTGTTAGATGCATATGTTTATAATTGTTATATTTTCTGCAGTGATTTGAAGCTGCATGTACTCTAGAAAACATGTTGTTAAATCTAATCCATTCCTGTGTGTGTAAACCCATTGTAAGTAGGACCTTTTGATGAGGTTACTTCAGTTAAAGCATGACCCACTTCATTCAGGATGGGTCTTAATCTGATTACTGGAGACTATATCTATATCTATATCTATCTGTCTATCTATCTATCTATCTATCTATCTATCTATCTATCTATCTATCTATATAGTGTCTCTCTCTCTCTCTCTCTCAGAAGCAAAAAGCTTATAGCAATGAAACCTAGACGAGAAGGGAGAGACCAGCAAATGCTGCCATGTGCCTTACAATATTGTTTAGTGTTCTTTCTTTGCAACCAGAAGAACTCACTTGAGCATTTCTTATAGCGCCAGTTTAAAGGCTTTTGCTTATCTGGAAATGCCTTAAACTCTCCCTCACTTTTTGAAAGATAGTTTTGACAGATATAGAATTCTTGCTTGGCTCTTATCTTACAGCAGTTTGAAAATGTCATATCGCTGCCATCTTGCCTCCATGATTTCTGATCAGAAATCAGCATTTAAACTTATTGAGGCATATATATATATATATATATATATATATATATATGCATATATTGCATTTTTTCTCTTTTGAAGCTCTCAAGATTGTTTTTCTTTGACATTTGACAGTTTGGTTATAATGTATCTTGGTGTGGGTCTAAATGGATTTATCCTATTTGGAGTTCATTGAGGTTCTAAGATGTGTATATTCATGTCTTCTATTAATCTTTGGAAGTTTTCAACCCTTATTTCTATGATTATTATTTGTGCTTCTTTCTCTCTTCTCCTTCTGGGACTCCAAAAGTGCATAGATTGGTACATTTGATGAGATATATGTCACTCAGGATCTGTTTATTTTTCTTCTTTTTTTTATTTTGCTCCTTAGACTGAATAACTTCAATTATCTCATATTCAAGCTCGCTGCTTCTTTATTCTTCCAGATACAAACTGCTGTTGAAAACCTCTAGGGAATGTTTTTATTTCTGTTACTGTGGTTTTCAGCACTCTTCAGTTCCTTTTTATGATTTCTAACTCTTTATCGATATTCCCTTTTAGTTCAATTTTCATTTTCCCAACTTCCTTTAGTTCTTTGTTTTCCTTTAGCTCTTAGAGCATATTTAGGACAATTTTTTAAAAGTTTTTTTTCTGGGATGTCCAGGGTTTGGCCCTCTTCATTGATGGTATCTATGCTTTACCAAGCACCTATGAAAGGAGCATTATTTACTATTTCTTTGTATAGCTTGCATTTTTTTGGTCACGTACTGGATATTTTGATACTTTAAGGCTTTATCTATGGAATTTAGTCACTGAGGTATCTTTTCCTTAAGCTTGTTTACAGCCATTGTTATGACAGATTATTTCTTTGAATTACAAGTGCTAGACAAAAAGAAGAAAAAGACAAGAAAACATCTTTCCCAATTGTGATGGCTTGGAGCTGGGTATCCCAGAAAAAACATATTCTTAGACTTAATCCATTCCTGTGAGTGTGAAATCTTTTAAATAGTTCCTTTCACTGAGATTACTTCAACTAAAGCATAGCTCAACTGAATCAGGATGAGTCTTTATCTTATTACTTAAATCCATATAAGGAAAACCATTTATATGGAGAAAGACCAGAAACTGCAAGAAGATGGAAGTCAATGGAACTGAGAGGCTAGAAGAGGCCATGTGCACTGCCATGTGACAGAAAAGCCAAGGACCAATGATCACTGATAGCCAGAAACAAAGCACCACAGATCTCTGGATGAAAGCATCACCTTGATGACACCTTGATTTTGGGTTTCTCCTATCTTCAAAACCATGAGCCAATAAATTCCTGGTGTTTAAGGCAGCCTACTGCATGATACTTCCTTTAGCAGCCAGAAAACTGAACACCAATCTTTACAGTTTGGCCTGTGTGAGAGCCTAAAGTGAGTTTAAAGAACAGGCTTAAATGAAAGCATAGGCCTTTTCTGAGCAAGTGTCTTGTCCTGAGCATGTGATTGTAGCCCTAGGAATTCCCCCATTTATGTGGATCTGAATGTTCCCTTTTCACCTTCTTCCTGGTCCAGGATGCTATACTGTATGTCTCACAACTGGCAATTCTTTGTTCTACTATGAATTGGCTCTTCAAAACTGCTTCACCTTCCCAGTGCTCTACCCACAATCTGTTTGTGCAAGTTCCGGGATGGTGAGCCTGAAATGAGTATTCTGGTTCAGTTCTTCTGGTTGCCACCAGACATGTTGTTACAGACATACATGTCAATCCTAGTATGTTCATAAGGATTACTCTGCTCCCTCTGGAACCAAGATCAGGGCTTTATACTGGGAGCATGTGCTAGTTCTGCAAAAAGGTAAGGAAGGAGTCATGGGAAGGGCTAACAAGGGTACCATGAGACTTTTTTTGGTGGGGGAGGGTGTGAGTGTGCATGGTCCAGGAATCAAACCCAGGTCTCTGGCATGGAAGTCAAGCATTCTACCACTGAACCACCCTTTCACTTTACTACCATTTTAAAATTCCCTTTGCTTGATATAGCACTTGCTTGGTTACTACAACCCTTTCACTGTTTTCTTAATTTCTCAGAAAGATGTTTTTTCAAGGTTTTGCTTGTTGTTTAATGCTTCTGTGGAAGAATGGTATTCTGGAACTTCTCACTCCATCCCTTCAGTAATGTTCTACTGCATTGAATTTTATAAGGTGGTTATTTATTTGAATTCCTAGCATGCCACAGACATGGTACAAGTCATGGGGGATAAAAACACAAACTCAGCTTCTATTCTCAAGAAGCTTAAGGCTTACCTGAGAGAGGATGCAAATGATAAATAATTGAAATAAAATTTACAAGTGTTATGATCTAAGTGTGTACAGAAAATTAGGTAGATAATGTAAGAAAGGGCATTCCAGGTGCAACAATACTACAACAGGATATCTAGTGCATGCTTTCAATCTCTTTATCTCTTGCTCATGTCTGTACACTTTTCCAGGGCAGAGGATATTTTAGTGCTCCCTCCAAAACTCTGTAAGGCTATCCCCAGGCTATCCAGCTTAATGCTTCAGGCAATCATTTCTACTATCCTGGTTCAGTGTCATATTTGACCATGGGCTTCTCTCCAAGGGTTACTATTTTTCTTAGGCTACAGCTCGGAAACGTGTTGACTTTAGTCCTAGAGTATTCAGACTTATCTGGAGTTTTATTGTGCTCTGATAGAAGGGGAAAGTATTCAGGACCCTTCACAAAGAGTCACAGGCTAGCAACTCAATCTGGTTCAAGTCTCTTCTTCCCATCTCAGTTAGCATGAGCAGCCTGCTTTTATGTCTTTCCAATCCATCTTTCATGTCATATGCTTTATATCTCACTCCTTCAGAGTTAGCGTTTGAGAAGCAAAAACAAAATTTTAGTAAGCAAATATCTTTAAATTCAAAAAGCCCAATTCTCACAAATCAAAGTGTTATGCTTTTGAAATGTTTTTGAAACTCAAAATCATTCCTACTAAAGAATTTTGGTCTTTTCTGAGATACTGGGTTGAGGTGGGCAGGTTCAGGGATTTATGGAAGGTGGGTTTGGAATTCTTGGTAGAGATCCAAGTTATTTTCCCCTGTCCCCAAATCACACACATACAGAATAAAAGGAGTTGTTACTGATTCCCAAGAAGGTCAGCTCATGCTGAGTTTGAAAATTAAAATTCTATGACCTTGGAGGAAAATTGCTACAGATTATTTTGTAGGAACCAAGAAAACTTTTCAAGGAAGCTATTTCATGGAAACAGCATTCAGCAGAAGAAAAAGCGGGGAAAAAAAAGGAAAAGGATATGACTAATTCAACAAAAAAGAAGTGAAAAAAGCCAATAATCATATGAAAGAATATTCACCTTCAGTAGCAATCAGAGACATACAGATTAAAACAAAAATTAGATATTGTTTGCCCTGGTCACTTTGACACGTATTTTTTAAAGTTTGACATCATTCAAAGGTATCTGGATTCTGTGAAGCAGATATTTCTATACATTGCTGTTGAAAGAATATAGAAGGAGAGCTACTTGGAAATGTAATCTAGGTATTATATATAAATATGATAATATGATTATACTTATATTTAAAATTACATATAGTGTATAAAGCCTTAAAATGCATATAATCTTTAACCTTAAATTCACACTTTTAAATGTCTGTAAGAACAAAATAGTATGTTATAAAAAAGGGTTTCTGCACAGGCATATTTATTTTGTGTTTTTAATAACCTTTTGTAAAAAAGCCATAATGGATATAAAAAGAAATCATTTATATTACTTTATATAATTTATTTTATACTCAACTATAATATATAAGTTGAGTATATATATACTTATATATACACATATATACATATTCAAGTATATATATGTACTTATATATACATATTCAAGTATATATATGTACTTATACATATATACATATATAAGTACATATAAATATTCATTATATAATATATCAAATATATTATTAAATATGTATTATACCACAAATACAATGTGCAAGCACATGTAAATGCCACGTGTGTTTTAACAAATTAATTACATGGAAATGGTGATATTTGGGCCATTCACCTACTTTTTTCCACTTTTTAACCTTTCTGCATTTTCCAAATTTTCTAAAATGAGGAAGTGTTATTTCTGTAATAGGAAAGCAATTATAAAGTAAAAATGTTTTACATGCTGGAAAGTGTTAAAAGAGTTTGGTGTTTAGAAGTTAATTGACGATTTTTCCAAATTGCTTTTCAAGATTATGTGTTCAGTGCTATTTCAGTAGAAGTGGGTCATGTACAGAGTGCCTGAATCTCACTCTCAATTCACTCATCACTTCAGGTACAGCTGTGATATGTGTTTGAGTCCAACATTATGCACATTGATTCCTACGTTTTTAAAACCTAGAGGCTGATATCTCCAGGTTTCACTCCCCTAACTGGGGTACATTTCATTTAGCAATGTGAGTAGGGCCATATAAATAGATGAGGAACAGCAAAGCAACAGTTTATTTCTAATCTGTTGATATGAAATTGGCACCACGTGGTCCCATGACAAGCAGTTTCAGTCAGAAGACCAAAATTCCAATGAAGAGGAATTCCACTTATGCCTAGAATACAGAGCACTGGAAAAAAAAGTGTTGCCAATAACCTAATAATGAGTAACAGCCAGATAAACTATAAAACCACAACTTTTCTTGAGAACTGAAGTCACAGGCTAAAGCAGAAGTGGAAATGCAAGGATGAACAGTCTGCCTCAAGGGAAAACAATACTTGCAAACTGGCTCATTACAAAGTGTTAGAATTAGAGAGGCAGATAGTTGCACTATACAAGCAAGTAAAGCCCTCATTGACTACTCGTGAGAAAGACTGGAGACGATGAGGGAGACAGAAGAGAATTTCCTTTCATTCGCTTAAGCGGATGAGTACCACGTACTTCAATTTGCCCTTCTGGACTCTTTATAGTGTTCAAGTAACAAAGAGATCATTTGTTTAAAGTTTCTGTTATCCCCTGAACCTGTGTCCTCATGACGCCATTGCAGCAACTTGCTTCACACATTTCGACTCATCAGGAAGGAATATTAGAAAAATATGGAATGGGTTGATTTGGGGCCGTGTTTCTCATCGTTCTTGTGTTCCCATTGTACAAAGGTGTCTTGGGTAATGAGGCATTCATATTTTTGTAGGCTAAACTGCGAGGCTGCCCCCATCCTAATAGGTATTTACTGGGGATAATGAAAATAAATGTCCACTCAAAAATCTGCATGAAAAAGCATAGTGGTTATATTCAGAATTGCTCAGAAAAGGAATCAACACAAATGCCTTTCAACTGGTGAAAGGATAAACAGTGGTAAAGCTGTAAAGTGGAATATTACTCAACTATAAAACAACAACAATAAACAAACAATAAAAGGTAACAAACTCCTGGACATGCAGCCTTCACCCCCCCAAAAAAGTAACAAACTGTGGATACACACGATAACTTAGAGGAATCTCAACTGTATTATGCAAAGTGAAAGAAGCCAGATTCAAAAAGCTACGTAATTTCATTTATATGACATAATTGGAAAAGGGACAGAAAACAGATAAGTAGTTGGCAGTCTCTGAGTTTGGACAGAGAAAACAGTTTATTCAAGGGTGCGAAGGAACTTTCTGGAAAGAAGATAAATTCTATATTATGACTGTGTTCGTGGGTATATAACTATATGTGTTCATGGAATTTTATACAACTGTATTCCTAAAAATGGTGCATTGTACTATAAACTATACCTATGTAAACATAACTTAATTTAAAATATATATAGATATAGATATAGATATACATATACATATATATTGATTAGAAAAGAACCAGGAGAAACCCATTAGGGTCAAGGAAAAGAGTTTTGGAGTATGCTATGTTCCTTGAAAAATTAAGGCTAAATTTTGATTTATAGAGAAGACTTATCTAAAACATGGAATGATAAAGTTGGGGCTGCAAGACACTTAGGTAATTCTAGAAAATATATACAGAGAGTCTCTAGAGAGTTCTGGTAATCATGCTGTTATAACTTCTGGAGCAATATGGTGAAATGTGGATTTCACTTGCCAAAATTCAAGTTCAGTGATTTACTTGACCCACATATCCTTATTCCCAGGGTCACTTTATGTCTTGATTTTCCTGGGATACCATTTATGGTTGGTTTAACTATTAATAGCATCAACTTTTCCTCTCCAAAGTGCTCCTATTGGGAAATGTGTTATATATTTGCCTTACTTAAAGATATATACTGTAAAAATACTCCACAGATACAAGTAGAAGAATATTTTTCTCAGTATGGAGTTGGTTGCAAATGGTTAAGTTTGTTAAGTTCACTCAAAAGAAAATACTCAGTTTGAAGTATAATCCTATCCTTAGAAAAAAGAAAATGCTAAAGGCTATGTTTTTAATATTTTAGCAAGCATCAATTAAAAGTTTCATGAACATGTTACAAACCAAACCCTGGTTAAGATTTTTGTGGTGATTTAGTTGCTTTTAAAAATAGAAATTGAGGCATTAGTGAAAAGAAAGCCTAATAAAATGATATTGAATGCTAGTACCTCTATACTCCTACCCAACAGAGCATCAGCAGGTCATCAAAAAAAAAAAAAAAAAAACAACTAGGAAGATGAGGTCAATGATGAGCCCTTCTCCAGGGTCACTGGAGGAATTAATGAGATCAAGTTACAGATTTTTCCCTGTACTAAGATCATTTCTCCAAGGGTAGAAAGGAAACACAAGTTAGTGTGGTATTTAAAATATTAGTAAAAAAAACTCTGTTGAGAGAGATGCATGGCCCCATTTTATATCTTATGCTATGCCTTAAGGAAATAAGATGAGCTTGGAACTATTACTGAATTCAAATGAAACGGTGCTGGGATTCACAGGGAAGATGACTGAATTGGTTCCAAAGACAAATTCCAATGAGTGTATTAGAAATTGTTTTTCTGGTAAGCAGAAGCAAGATGCAGGAAATTAAACTACTGGGAAAATTAGGACTCAAACTACAATGTTGAAGAGTATTGTGGAGAAATTTCTGTGTAAATATATTCATCCCATTTCCTTTATTTGGACCCTATTAAACTGATACAATATTTCCTCTTATAGGAGACCGTAATCCCTATTAACTTGGAAAATTAATTCTCCAAATCCCTGAGAAACATCTGAGCTCTTCTCTCTGTAGGTCTAAAATAGCTGGAATTCAACATGCAATTTGATGAATTAAGCAACCACTAGTAGAGCAGTTAATACTTGGGTAGAGCTGGTATAATTTCGAAGCAGTGCTCCATTAGGGACATTTTTATACACTGTTCAGTTATTCTCAGCTGTGAGGTGGGAAAGACAATGTAATTTACCTCAAGGAATAGGTGAGTAATTTTTAGGAAAGTAAATATCGCAGTAAAGTGACCCTGAAAACATTGAATAAGCAGGATCATGGGGGGAAAATAGAGTAGTGAGGAGTTTACTAAAATATTTGCTGTTTCGTGAGAAACTATTCTTTATCACTTGAAACTCTGAGGCTTGATTGAGACTTGGCCTTATGAAAGTAAGTACTTTCTATTCTTCAAGGGAATGCAGGGAATAAAGCTGATAACTTGCATGTCATGTCAATTAAAGGATGTGGAGGTATTTGACAGGATGCTCAACATTCTTTTAATAAATAAACTTGTGGACTTAAGTTGTTACACAAACACAAAATATTTCATTTTTTAAAACAAATCTCTTCCTAAAATGCCATCTTAGGACTTAGAATATCTCTTCTTTCATTAAATAACAAAGCAATATCACTTTATTGACTAGACCCTTTATGTACTTTTGCATTGTTTGGATTTGTATTTTATATTTTGGATTGTTTTAGTTCCCTTTGTGTTTATTATTCTATTTGCATTTTACCTTTAGGATTGATGTAATGATATACAGAACCCATTTTTTGCAAATTTTAGATTATTTGTTTTCAGCCTAAAAAAAGAAAAATAACAAATTTGAAGAATATTTGGATAAAATATCCTTCCATATATGAACAATATTTATAGGAAAGCAAATTTATAATCAGTTATTTATATTCTATATATATAATATAGAATAATAATATAATATTAACTATGTTGCCGAGCCAGTCTTTTTCCTTCTGTTGATTAAATGACTTCCATGCTAATCTGATTTGGTCAATAAGAAGCAGAAATAATGCGTTATCAGACTGTGTCAGTATATTCCAAGTGTACCAAAAGGTCAGATGACTTCAAAAGCCAAGATTTTGACATTTTGACCTCAATTCAATGCAAGTCCCCTCAAAGGTAACTGTGAGTGTATGTGCATATTTGTGTTGTGTGACTTTGAAAGCTTTTCTGGGTATTATCTTCTTATTCAGATTAAAATAAACAGACACAAAACGCATGGGTCTTGGGCAGGCCATGGTGGCTCAGTAGGCAGAGTTCTTGCTAGCCATGTGGGAGACCCAGGGTCAATTCCCGATGCCTGCCCATGAGAAACAACAAACAAACAAGCAAACAAAAAACATGGGCCCTGCATGTTGGAACCTAGGCTCAGGTGGGAGGAATGGACAAAACTAACTTCATGGGGAGCTGAGAAAGGTTCTAAGAAAGCTTCCAGCAGGAACCAAAGGCAAAGAAATCAGACAGTACATAGGACAATAAACCATCCTAGCAGGAGCCCAGTGACAAAAAGTGTCCACCAGGAGCCAAGAGCACAAGCATCAAAAGTGAGTCTTAGATGGTTTCATGTCAAAGAGGGAATGAGGACTATGTAAAGCATAGATTCCAAGACCCCAATCAAGATGATAAAAAATAAAACTAAAAAAATAAAACTAAATAATTATAGGAGCTGGGTGTGGAGAGGGAGGAGGATTCTTATAAATTCGAAGTGATTAAGGAGAACAAAATCACAAATCATCAAACTGCAATATCATGTCTAGCAGCACTTACTGGCATCTCTATGGAAAGAACAAGACACATAAATGTCAGCTCTAAATACTCACTGGAAACCATGGCAAAGATGACCAGGGCAATGATGATGTCTGTGCAAGGTTATTACTTGCTCCACTTACACAAGGACATGGAAAAACGAAAACAAAAACAAAAACAAAGCCAGTACCTTTGGTTCTTTTCCACCAGACCTATTCCCTGACCTTGGTCTTAGAACTCTTATTCATTTGATAGCAAGTAAAGGATGCACTGAAGCCTAGAGTAGTGCACTTCAGCCAAATAGTGAATACCCCCATCCTGGTACTACAGGTATTTCAAGATCTTTCTCTCCTCTATACAGACAAGAACCTCATTAATCAATCCATCAGTCATCAACTGTCTTCACTTCCAACTGCATTCAGCTTAGATTACATATTCCATTATCTCAAAACTAACTTCATGGGGACCTGTTTTTCCCAATCCTCAGTTTCTTTTCTCCCATCATGATGAGCGTAACCTTTCTCTGTATTTCCATGGGGCAAGTGAACGTTGCTGAGGAAAACACTGGAACAGGCTGAAATGACACTATTGTCAACATGTATTCACCTATATAAAATTGCTTAAACCATGAAATACATTTCTCTATTCTGCAAATTGTTCTATTTTTCACAATAGCAATTTCAGACATTTCCATTCCATCCAGACTGCATGCCGCTTCTACTTCACCCTGCTCAGCAAAGTTTCAGAATTCTCTTACTTCCGATAGAAAATAAAAGCCAGCATCTTGGAACTCCGACAACCTCCTACCATTAAACTGAAAGAGCTCTCCAAATCTTCAGCCATTCCTCATGTTTAAAAAGAGGAAGCTTTCTTTCTCAGGAGCTCCATTTTTAAAAACGTTTCCTCACCTTTAGCCCATTCTATCCCAATATTAAAGAGGTTTATTGATGTGGCCCCCTTAAATAAATCCCTTCAAGAAAATTCTGTTGCCTAAGGAAACCTATGGAATCTAAGTTTACCAAATTACTGGATGTTTCAACAGTGCTAACCTTTACTTCTTATTGAACCTCCTTAGTTTTCTTCTTTTATTTCTTTACTGCTCAGTCTTGTCCCTTGGTTCTTTTTGCCTCTTAAAGAACCTTAAATACCATAGTTCCTAAGTATTTTCCTAGTTTCTTCTCTTCTTACCTTAACTTCCTCCCCACATATTTTATACACTTCTAGGACATTAATCGATATCTATAAATGGAGCATTCCATATTAATACATCCAGCCAAGAACTTTTGCCTGATGTAGAGACCTATAAAATTTTTTGTCTACTTCACACTTCAAATTCTATATGGCCAAACTGAATTCATATCTTCATATTTCCTGAACTCTTCTTGTTTTCCATAGTCTCGTTTATAGTAGCAGCATCTCCAACTAGTCCTCAAATGAGAAATTTAGGAGTCCTTCTTGATTCATAATCTCCCCCAACAAATTATCATATTCTATCCATCTTATTTTCATTACAGGAAGTCATCATTTCTCCCCATCCCTTTCCTACTCATATCTTTCTTGAACTACTGCAATAGCCTTCCAACCAGCCTAACTTTATTAAAATATATGTTGAATAAATTACTTAATAATTGAAAGAGTAAATGGATTGCTTCAATTATCACTATTGGAACTATTTACTCCGTCCTAGGAAATTTTATTCTATGATCCGGGACCAATTAATTTATTGTATCCATAACAAATGTTGTAGGCTTAAACCCTCCTTAGTACTTATCCTTTTCTTAATATTGCGCAACCCTTGCCACAGAGAATGGCTGGGCTCATCACAATGGGAGAAAAATGGTTAAGGTTTGGAAGACAGTGACTGAGATAATGGAATATGTACTCTATTCTGAATACAGATGGAAGTAAAGACAGGAGATGGCAAAGATAATGACACAGATGAGAAATCTATGAGTTGAAATTCCTAAAGAGGCTGAAAAAAGTCAAGGTGTCGTGGAATTGGTTGCACACATAATCTAGAAAGGCAAGAAGTGGAGGTTGGAGAATGGGATGTTTCACTAAGTAATTTTGGAAGCATGGGAGTCCAGGGTGACTGCAAGGCCTTTATTGTGACAGTGAGAATAGAAGCATGTTGGGAATTGAGGGGTAGAGAATGACTGGAGCATCCCCATGAGTGGATGGCGTGACGATGTGATTAGAGGAAGGAGGATTGCAGGGCTCACAAGCAATAAGAATGGAGGAGTCAGTGGGCAAGGGACCAAAGTCTTCAGTGAATTAAGTGGATTACACAAGACCAGCTCATACTACCCAGAAGAAAGCATATAGGGTGGTACAGCTGGTAAAATAAAGCAATTTCACAGGCTCATAGTTGAGAATTGGTCTGAAAATAGAGTTTGTGATTTGTTAGTTCCTTACTTCAGAGGGCTGCACAGGACATAGTAACCACAGGAAAGCAAGTTGGAGGAAATTTTAAAAAAATAGTGATTATTAAACTGACATCAAAGAATTAGATCATTGTGTTATAATTATAGGAAATAGAAGACTGTTTCACCTAAAGCATTTGGGCTAATTTAATACATTTAGCCTTTGTTTACTTATGCATCTTGGAAACAGAAAAAAGTGAGAGCCAAAAAGTGTAACTCACAGAGGCAGAGTAATCATGAAAATTTATGGAATGTCTTAATGAATGAATAAAAAGGATTTCAGTTTCAGGACAAAGAATATAGTAATAAGAACCTACCACCACCACACTGCCACCATCAACAGTAAAAACAACAACAAAAAAAAAAAAAAAAAAAAAAAAAAAAAAAAAAAAAAAAAAAAAAAAAAAAAAAAAAAAAAAAAAAAAAAAAAAAAAAAAAAAAAAAAAAAAGAAAAGAAAAAAATCTAACAAAAAGGAAGTAGAGATTTGAAAAAAAAATATGATTGAAGACTGTTTTTTGTCCTTGATACACTCATAATATATATTACCATTTCTGCAAAGTGTTTTTCCGAGCTAATAAGACTATATTACAAAAACTACATACACACACATTGAATTGATTTCTTTATCAGAGTCATTGTTCCATATTTTATGATTGACTGTATTTTCAAGGGTTTAGTCCTCCTTTACCACTCTGCCATGTTAAATCTATTTATTTGAAAAGCCTGGTCTGATTATTCTATTTACTCTGTTACTTTGAGTGCCAATTCCATTTGTTGAGTTTGTTGTCCTTCCATAAAGTTGGACTTCTCAAATATATAAAGTAGCTCCAGGCCTTGACTTGTTAAATCAACTACCTGAATTGGCTGTCTTTTTCTGATGGTAGCCATGAATTACAGATGCTACATCCCTTATGCTCTCCGATTTTTTGGCAGGGGATTCATATTTACTGATATCTCTTATTAACGATATTTCCCCTTCTTACTGTCAAGCGTGATGTACTTATTCATTTATTTTTATAACGGTTCTATAATAACTGAGTTTGACACATGAGAGGGAGATTTGTAGCAGGAAGTTTACTATTTTGGAATTAGAAACCTTAAGAACATTATATATACACTTGGAAATTTTTCATTAAATGTGATAAGAAGCAAAGCTTTGTCGATATTACTTTTATTCACAATAAAGATGAATTGAGAACATGCTTATTATTGCTCAATTAAAGCCATTTATATGAGTGGCCAATGTTTCTATCATAATCTTTCTAAATGTGTATAATAAGCATCATTGCATGGACTTATTAGTTCCAGAATTCTGCTAAATATTTTTAAAATATGTAATTAGATTATCTTTTAAGATTTGCTTCCCTATTGAATTATACTTTTGGTTTCTTTCCAAAGCCATTTAATTTGATAGATTATTTGGAGTCACAGTATAATAAAATAAAAGCAGCTTACAGTCTAGTAAGCGACTTAATTAATACACGAGTATTTCAAAAAGAAATTACATGTGAACTTCCTAGGTTCTATGCAAATCAAAGAACCAAGTGAGCTTATGTATCTTACACAAACAATACACATCTAAAGCATAAAATGATAATCTATGTTTACAATTCTGAAGTACAGATATTTCCATTTTTTCCCTTCTCATATTTATTTGTGTAGTTTTTGCTTTTTACTTATATTTTCTTGTGTTTCTTCTCATAATGCTATTGTATTTATTTCATTAAAATTTTATTACAGGAAGAATCATACACCATCATATCTTTCTTGAAATATGCAGCACACTTGGGAACCAGAACTCTAAATGACTATGTAAAAATGCTGAAATGTCATTTCAAAAACTAATATAAAACTTAATTCCACATAATATAAAAAAGAGTGGGGTCACCTAGATTCTTTTATCTTTTTAATTTGAAATCCAGTTGTCATGTCAAAAGGGGTGCATAAATGCTGAATGTGAGATATTCCCCAAGGTTTGTTCAAAAATAAAATTGTCCTGGCACTTAAAGTGCATTGTCTCAGAAGTGAATCTAAAATGTTGATTTCAGGGGTCAGTTTCTAGTTTAATATAGAGCATAAAATTTAAGGGGGAAAACATCCTCATTATATCATCAGGGGTAATGCAGAGTCATAGCCAAGGCTCATAGTCATGTGTCCAGCTTAGCAAGCGTGAAATGACTGAACCCAAGAAACTGAAATGGTTGTTTGGGCAAATCTACTCTATACAATGCGTACATCCTCAGTCCTTGTCAATAAGGTATTTTATTCATTTGCTTATTTAGTTTTTGCAAATACTCCAGCAGTACACTAGGGTCTTACACTTAGGTTCCAAAGTATATTAAAGATGTGTAAGATTACATTCACCATCTTAGATAGTGGTCTTGTTGGGAAACAAACACATGAAATAGTCAAATACCCAGCTCTAAAGCCCACCAAAGGATACTAGGAGATTATGTAGAACCACACAGAGATGCAAAATCTTAGAGTACTCGTTTAAAGAAATGTTTTCTCATCTATACTTTAAATAAGATGGACCTTAAAAGAAGTGGAGAATTGAGCTTGGCAGGTATGAGAGCATCTATTTTTCATGTAGTTGGAAAGGCATAAATGATATTTTGTGACGTAAATAAGCAGGAAATGTGCACAGCATAGTAATGTTCCTAGAGTGCAAAGACGCGTTAAGAGATTCATGGGGATGGATAATTGAGCTAGCCATTTGAGGAACTTGATCACCAAGCTTATGTATTTAGATATAAAAGTCTTGCACTGAGTAGTTATATATATATGATGAAAAGGAAGAAAGGAAAAAAAATGGAAAATGCTATTTATAGGTTGCTTTTCTGTATCAATGACTGTGCTAGCTTACCTGTCTTATTCATCTCATCAAATATGAAGTAGCAATGTTTGTGAACTGAAAGATAACTTAGATTTAGAAACATTAAATGAATGGCCAAACGTTAGAGAGTGGGTAATAGTAGAACCAGAACTCAAAGCCAAGTGTGTTTGCCTCTAAAATCCTTGTTCTTCTCCTGTAGTATTAATGGATGGTAATATAAGAAATCATAAGACAGCTACTTGAATTTAACTTTGTCCTATAAAGAATTTCAGTAGCACATAAACATGCATACACACATAAAAACATTACAGACATCAATATATGTGTGTTTATAACTCTTCCAGTGGAAATATGTGCAAATATATAATATATCTATGTGTGTATAAATATAAATGCACACATGCACATATATTCCTAGAGGAGGTTCATTTATTCATCCATTCATTGAACACATGTTTATTGAATGCCTAACATATACGAGACAATTGAGTGGTTCCTGACTCAGTTACAGGTGTGATCCTAGCCACATCGTTTCTTCTGGCTCAACATTTGTCAGAAATTGGTAATCCACAAACCTCAAAGTTAATCTTCTATGTAAATCAAATCTTTGGTTATGTAAAGGAAATAAGTATTAATATAGTCGTAGAGGTTTTAAAGTTTTATTTCATATACTTGCTTTATCATACATTCATTTTTTTCTTCTTCCATTTATTCTTTGCTTAGAATTTTAAACAATGCAACTTTTATTTGATAAAACTGTTTTATTTCTAACCCTTAATTAAAACTTACAAAAGGGAATAAAATGAAAATTAATGCAACGGATCCTTCAGAAGTCCATTCATGTGCAATGCCTAATTTTCCCCAATTTTTACCATTTGCTTTCTTGTACAGAACATCCTGCAACATTTGCCAAGTACCTTTCAGAATCACAATCAAAGAATAAATGTGAATGTTAGTGATTTTTGGCTCATGTAGGTAGAGTCTTCAGTAGCAGCCTAGGGCATTGATTTGCCCAAATGGAATGTTGTTTCCAGAAAGAAAGTAAATGAATCATTGTTATGGGCTAAGTCTTTCTCCATATGTCACCTTGCATTATTAATGGTTGATTCAATATTACTGGCTAGAATTAGAATTTTTTATAGGGCAAAGTTAAATTCAAGTAGCTGTCCTATGATTCCCTATACAAACCATTAATACTATTTAGACCTAGAGATTTTCATTTCTCTTGTCCCTATATTTGAATACATTTTTAATTTCTACTCTGGAAGATAGCTTTAGCTAACCTTTTAACTGACTAAAAAAGAATTAGTTATGGTGCAGTGTTGTAATACATGGGCTTTGGAATCAGACATAAATGGATTTGAAAACTGAAATTATCATTTAATTTTTTAGAATATGTTAATCTCCCTGAGGCCCAGTTCCCTTGTTTTAAAAATAAGGGATGAAATGACCTGTTTCATTAGAGTTATAACAATTGAAGAAGATAAAGTTCCTAGTAGCATTCTTTGCAGGTAGGAGGCATTAATAAATGCTAGGTATAATAGTTCATCAGAAGCTGTAAAGAAATCAACAACTAATATGGCAATAATTTAAGTTCAAAAATACTAAGACAGGCCTAAATTATCTTTGCACAAGGAAATGTATTCTGTTTGTATTTCTTTGCTCTTTCAAATTCAAAGTTATATTCTATTTTCCTATTTAGTGAAAGTTAATTGGATAACTACTCTATGTGTGGCAATATACTAAATATTTGGTGCTTTATAATTCTAATCCTTAAGTAATTAAACTATCTGCAAAGGGAAAACCAGGGCACATGAAATTGTGGATAATGCAAATAATACATATTCACATGTTGAATTCTGTGATAGGAATTAAAGAAGAGGAGAATGAATATGAAAATTTAATATAGTTAGAAAAGGATTGTCAAAGACTTAGGTACTTGAGAAGGATCTTGAAAGGTATATACCACTGATATAAACAGTGATTTGAACTTATGAAACGTATTTCTGTAGCAGAGAAACTTAATTTACATGGTTTATGAAGGATTAAATATGTTTATGTTTATTTTTCACATATATATTCTCTACCTACCTATCTATCTATCTATCCATCTATAGCTACCTATCCAGAGTTCGAGAGACTAAGTGATCTAGAGAATTTATATTACTTGTTCAGGTTACTTACCACTAGTCAGTGATAATTCTAGTGTCTAGGTCTTACTCTTGTCCAATTGCTTTTTTTTTTTTTTGCCTATGATGTGTTGAAGCTTTCAAAGACTTCTTGAATTATTCATATGAAATATGGAAAATCCTATCCCATTGCATAAGGCCATTTCTATTTATAGCTATTAATGCTATTAAGACATTTTTATATGCACACATCTGAATGTTCCCAAATAATCACTTTCAGTAGTGTGCTGGAGCCAGATCCTACAAGCTCATGAAAGTCAATTGTTTGCATTGCTTCCCAAATCCAAGTTTGGTGATGTAGCATTGGTAGCTTGAAATCAACCATGGAGACAGTGTTTGCCTCCCAAGAATCAGCAAATTCTGCAGAAAGGTGAGCTGTGATGTATTCATACAATGGAACATTAGGCCGTTATAAAAAGGAATGAAGTTGTGAGGCATGCAACAAAATGAATGAACCTCTGGGACATTATGTTGTGTGAGATAAGCCAGAAACTAAAGAACAAATATAGTATGGTCTCTTTTAGAAAACACTTATAAGAAAAATGGAGCCTAGATTGTAAACTCTTGAGAAATCGCACTTAGTCCCAAATTGTGTTCTTTCTAGATACTGAGATGCTATGCTATATAGATATAGAAACTGGTATTTCTCTGGAACTTTGAGTACCTTTGTGACATGCAAGACTCAGAGCCAGAGCTCTGTAGCTATGAAAGTCAGCATTGCTACATACAATAATGGTTAAAGTAACTGTAAAGGAGATCGGGCTTCAATTTAGAGATAAAAATGAAGCCAATCTGGTTGGACTAGGTAAATCAGAACACAGGGCAAGGGATGATATTGTCTGCATTTTAGTATGAGACCAAAGGCAGAGAGGCTTATTGTGTCTGATCCTAAATTTTCTGTAATACACAATCTAAATCAACTGCCTGCATAGCTCATTTAAACAACCTCAAAGCACATGGAGCCCAGAACAGGAAAGAGGCTTTGTAATTCTGTATAGCTTAATATAATACCTGGATACATCCCAGATTATGATGGGATGATAATTAAAAGTATTGATAGGGCAGGCCACAGTGGCTCAGTGGCAGAATTCTCACCTGCCATGCCGGAGACCCAGGTTCGATTCCCGGTGCCTGCCCATGTTAAAAAAAAAAAAAAAAAAAAAGTATTGATAGACTCCCTTGAGGGATTGTAGGAAAAATATGGAATTATTAAACTTCCCCACCTGGGAAACCCCTGGTACTCTCTCAAACATTAGGGACTCCCAAGAAAATAGGCCAAACCCTTGATTATTTTGACCTAATGAAACTTATTTCTGTAGCAGAAAAGCTAATCATACCCATGATTATGCCTAAGAATTGCTTCCAGGAAACTTCTTTTGTTGCTCAGATGTGGCCTCTCTCTCTTTAAGCCCAACTCTGCAGGGAAAATCATTACCCTCCCTGCTGTGGGGGACATGACATTCAGGAGTGGAAGTCTTCCTGGCAATGTGGGCCATGACTCACAGGGATGTGCCTGGCCCTGGCACTGTGGGATCAACAGAGCATTCTGAATCAAAGAATGGAAAAGAAATGTAACCAAATAAGGTATCCGTGGCTGAGAGAGTTCAAATAGAGTCGAGAGGCTATTCTGGGAATACTCTTATGCAGTCTTCAGCTTGATATTGCTAATTGCCATGATTTGCCAACCCCCAATCTATATCATTCCTATTAACCTTGAAGAACACCTAGGGCTCTAACTGAGATTCTACAAAAGTTTCATGCAATGAGTTTACTTTCCAGAAACTCATGACCTCCAAAAGGTTCCTAGGCTAGATAAGTCCTGAAACTCAGAGAGGCCAGCCTCTCCAAGAGTATCAACTAATTCCATCCCCCATCCTACATTGTTGACACCCCTTTTCAACATGAAAAATTAGAATGGACATAGTCCAAAAACCCCTATAAATTGGGAGATGGTTCAAAGGTGAAGAAGGAGCTATAGCAGAGACTGATATGATTTAACAAATAAGTATGACTGCTGAATCACTATATTGGTATTGTTTTAGTCTCCGTGTTTTGGAGCAGCTAGAGGGAAAAACCTGAAATTGTGGAATGGTAACCCATACCAAACTTTGAAATCTGTTCTATAACTACTTGTTAAAATGTACTTTGATAATTATTGCTTTTTTGTGTATATATACATCATAATAAAAAACTCAAAAAAAAAAGATTTAGCAAATGTTATAAAATGTTATAAATTGGGGCTTTTTTTTTCCTTTTATTTCTGTAGAGACAGTTGTAAAACACTTGCTAGTACACAACATGTTGGAATAGTGAATTCTATACAATTCCACTATTTAAATAATTTAAAATATGAAACTGTGTTTTTAATGTTTATATAAATGGACTTTAAAGTAGAATGAGTTGTTCAGAGGTCAAAGAAAAGACATGGTCTTTGAATGGAAATAGGAGAAATTGAAAATTGTTAGACTCTACAGGAAGAATCTCTCATAAGTAAAGAGGTGCAGTCTTTTGAAAACTAATGTTTGTGTCGTTTACTATAATACTAAAATTTATGTGTTATTTTGCAGAAATAAAAAAGAAGTAATCTAACCATTTAAAAAAGATAAATTTTATCCCAGGAATGTGAGGCTGTTTCTACATCATGAAACCTATATATCTAATCTGCTACCTACCAGTGATAAAATAGGAAAATAATGATTATTTCAATAGATGATGATAAAGCATTTAATTAAAAATCTTAATGTCTGGGAATAATTAGATAACACATATGCAAGCTACATATAGAGTCATTCAGTATGTTCTTTTGCATAGGAAATGATAATTATTTCCAATTGACAAATTATGATATTTTATATAATATTTACACCTGGAAAGATATGCTGAAAATGTTAATCATACTTAGTTAAAAGAGACTGCATGGTGGGTGAATTTATATCTTGTTTAGAATTTTCTGTATCTTTTCCATTTTCAACAGTGAACCATTCTATTATGTAGATTATGAAAATTATGAGAAGAAAATATATTGGAAAATATATTCATTCACAATAGCAAAAAACTTTAAATATTCAAGGGTAATTTTAATTAGAAAAAATTAGATTAAAGTTAAAATCAGATAAATCCTAAATAAAGAAGAACATGGAGGAGGAGAAGGAAGAGAAAGAGAAGAAATAAAAGAAGATAAAGGGCAAGAAAAGGAAATAGAGGAGAAGAAGAAGAAATGGTTAAATAAATTGCAGCACATAGGTAAAATGGAATACCATATAATCTTGTAAATATTTTTATGGAGAGTTTACTACCTGAGAAATAGGATATGATAGTAAGAAAAACACAGAATATAAAGTTTTTATTAAAAAGGTGAATCTTATTAAAGTATTGGCATAATTAAGAACTGGAAGAAAATTTTAAAAACTTCAACAACATTTGTCTCTAAGTGTTATGATCATATATGATTGGTTTTTCTTTCTATTTCCTTTAGAATATATTTCCCAAATTTTTACAGTAAACATAAATCATTTACATTTTCTTTAAATTTTTATCAAAGAATTTGTGGGTTTATAGAAAGAATTTGTGGGTTTGCAGAAATCTCATGCATATACAAGATTCACATACACCACCCTATTATTAGCACCTTGCATTGGTTTGGTAAGTTTGTTTCAATTGGTGAAAGCATATTTTTATATTTGTACTATCAACTATAGTCCATGGTTTAACTTAGGGTTTACTGTTTGTATAATGCAGTTGCATGGATTAAAAAAAAATTACCCTATTACCATAGATACACTATTACATTTCCCCTTTTAACCATATTCACATATATAATTCAGTGTTGTTAATTATGCTCACGTCTTGCTACCATCACCACCATCCATTACCAAAACATTTCCATCGTTTCAAATAGAAAGCTCTGTACATTTTTTTAAAGAAAATAAAAATAATAATAAAAAGTATACCCAAAACATCCCATCCCCCATTGCTTATTTATATTTTGTCTTTTTTTTCCCCCTTACTCATAGGTCCTTACACTGGATTAAAAGAAGTGTCAGTCACAAGGTTTTCACAGTCACTTGGACAGACCTTAAAAGCTCTATAGTTATTCAATCCTCTTCAAGAATCAAAGCTATTGGATTGCAGTTCAACAGTTTCCGGTACCTCCCTCTAGCCATTCCAGTGCACCATAAATTAAAAAGGGATATCTATATATTGCATAAGAATAGCCTCCAGGATGACTTCTAGACTTTATTTGAAATCTCTCATCCACTTGAAACTTTATTTTGTTTCATTTATCTTCCTCCTTCTGGTCAAGAAGGACTTCTCACTCCCACGTTGCCAGGGCTCCACGTATAAAATTAAAAATGCTACCTATTGTTTGATTCCAGAACCATGCACCCAAAAAAAATTTTTTTTAAGTGCTACATGTTTCGCTTGCTCCAACGTCTCAGGATCTTTGGCAAAAATGCTCTCCCAACCTCACTATATTTTTTATCGTACTAACAGAAACCAATAACCACTACATTCTGCTTGTTTCCTTCATTGTCCATACCACACTATTGCATACATATTCATCTACTTATAAACCTGTAATTATCTCTCTCCCACTTATCAGAAGCAGTTTTATTTCCCATTGTGTATACATTGCCTGGCACAGTGAATGGCACATGAGTAGACACTTAATAAATATCTTTGAATGAATAAATATGTAACCCAGAAAAGAAAAAGTATCAAATATTTGATAATATAATTGAAAACCTATAAGTGTAAAATAAATTTTTAGAGACAAAAAAAGAATATGGATGCAAATTCTTCCATCACCTAGAAATAACCCATTAGTGTCCAGATAGTTTTCTTTTCAATATGCTTTACCATTACTACTCTTATTGACATTTTGTACTCCTAAACCTGAACTAGAGTCAGATCACATGAGGAAAAACTATTTTTGCATCAAATAATTCGAGTAACAGGAACACAACAAAATTTAATGAGGCAGTGTTTGTGTCAGTGCCAGCCCTGAACTTGCATGACTCTGAAAGTGAATGACTCTTTAAATTTTGCCTCCTAGGGACCTCACAAGCCTCACTCTAATAACTCTGGTAAGTAGAAGATCTGAAATATTGACCTTGATAATTGAAAAAAGATTAACTTCGGGAAAAAGTCTATCAGTGTTCCTCCAACACTTTCTAAAGGAGAATCTGCTGTCATTTCAGACAGCTGCCCTAAATACCTGAAGGAGAAAAGGGTACATCTAGAAAGAAACTAGGCTTTCTAAGTTTGTTAACCATATTCTTCATTTCTCCCCCTACATGCAGATTCCCTTCTCTTTCTCTTGACCTTCTGCCAAATTCAAATACCAAAAATTTTATGTTGGATTTATCTATTTCTTTTGCTCCAGTTCCACATTGTTAAATCAAACCAAGTTTATTGTTGCCATTATATATCTGTGCTATCCAGCGTCAGCTGGTCTTTAATAATGCTTGTTTATTCTTTTGTATTTTCATTACTGTTGACTGTCTTGGCCATAGAATACAAACAGGAGGTCTTGAGTCCCAGTGCAGTGCATAGACACTTTTTTTGGCTTTCATAATATTTAATATTTACTTCCAACATTTAAAAATTTACAACTGCATATAAAAATCCAGATATATGCAGCCTCCAAAATCCAGGAAATCTACCAACCATGCATTCTCTTTTAACACATGGCTGCAGTAAGCTAGGACTTTCATACCATGCCATTGAAACATCTTTCTTAGATGCAGCTAATGAGCTTCCTCTGATAAAACCAAAGGTTTCTTCACAATCTTTGCTTAATTGAAGATACCTGTAGAATTTGTCAATTCTACTCATCTCCTACTTCTTAAAACTCTTCTGAAATATTCACAACGGGATACAGAGACAACTCTCATCCTTCCACCAAGCATAAATTACTACTTATTCCATCCCTGGGTACACAGGACTTTCACGAGTCCTCCACCCCTTCTGTACCATGCATATTGATGAAAAGCCTCATCCTGATAAAATATCCCTCTCCACCTGCCAATCATCCCTAAAACTATTAATTTTTTTTTTATATTTTTACAATCCCTTCACTCTTCTTTAAAAAGGGGCATATCTCCTGCCTTCTCAAACTTTCCCTTTATTGGGATGGGGGAATAGTCCAATATGTGCTCTGTGGAAGTGATATTAATAAGCATTCTGTAAATAACAAAGCCTGTTATTAAAATAAGTTTGAGAAAATTTTAGTTAAATATAAGTGCAGATATTTCAAAAGGATTTATCAGAGTTTTTAAAATGCTAATAATTAAGGGACACTTGGAGTTAAGGTCACAAACTCTGGAGCTGAAACCCTGGGCCTTGAAAAACATAAGCTTTCCTAATTTTGTGACCTTGAAAAAAATTACCTAATCATTCTATGTCCTCAGTTTTCACATCTAATGAATGCTGATAATTAGAGTCCCCATCTCTTCAAGTTTTTTTTTTTTTGTAAGAATAAATAAGGCAATCCACTTAAAACACATCTAAAATTCCAGCATGGAGTAAGTACTCAGCCTTATTAGTAGTTCCTTTTTTCATTACCATTAATTTTATTCATTGAGGCCCTTCAAAAAGATATTTGAGCAACCAATTTGTCACAAATATGTTTGAATACCAAACTCTTACTGCAAAACATTTGTCAACATTTACAAGAACTATTATTGTATGGAAAACAGCTTGGAAAAGCTGGGTGAGAATAAAATTTAAATCCTTGTATGGAATATTTTTTTAATTTCTATTTGAAAAAGTTTAAAAATGAATAAACATCATCATAGTAGGAATGTTTTATAGTATCTGCAATGGCTTGAAGCTGTGTGTACTCAGAAAATCTGTTCTTAAATTTAATCCATTATTGTGGGTGTGAAGCCATTGTAAATAGGACCTTTTGATGAAGCTACTTTAGTTAAGGTGTGACCCACCTCAACTAGGATAGGATTTAATTCTTTTACTGGAGTCCTTGTAAGTGGAATAAAATTCAGGTGGAGAGAGAGAAAGCCACAGGAGCAAGAAGTCAAATCTAGATGAGAAGGGAGAGACCAGGAGACACCACCATGTGCTTTGCCATGTGACAAGTATGGAACCCAGGATCACTGGTAGCCAGCTCCAGATAGCCTCAGTCTTTGGGAAGAAAGCATCACCTTAATGGGGTCTTGATTTGAGCTTTTACCCAGACTCTAAAAAGCAGATAAACTCCCATTGTTTATCTCCCAAACCATTTCATGGTATTTCTTTGAACAGTCTACCAAACCAAAATAGTATATTATAGATACTCAGTTATAATTCATCAATATGATTATTACAAACAATTTGGGAATATTTGTGTAAAATATATTGGCAAATTTCTTTCTTGGCCACATACCATTTATTATTTGGTGTTCTTAAAGGGGAAAGCTCATTCTATGATGCATATGAAACCCAAAAGTTACTCACTCACCATTCTGTGTGTGCCAGTTTGGTTACATTGACACTTATTATAAATTTCATTAGTTGTTACTCCAGCTACAGAACTAGACAGCTTCAACAACTTGGAATGTTCCCCCATTTAATTTTGAGAACTTCTAGAAGAAAAGACATCTGCTTATGAAAAAAGTCTGTTTAAGTCCTTGTGTTCCTCAGTAAGGACTTCCACCTGACAAACTCCTTGGGGTAACAGACCACCAGTGACACTGCTGCTGTTACCCTAAAAGACACTGTTTTCTTGTCCATAGTGGTACCTTTCAGGTATCTCCACATATAAAAAATCTGTAATGAGCTCACATGAACTACATGGCACTATGTTCCCACAGTCTTCACTGTACTAGATGAATCTTGTGAGATTTTTCAAAATCGGGTAAAACGTTTCTCCTTTCATAAGGCTCAGACCCAGTCCATGAAATATGAACATGTGTTTCCCTTTCATCTTACTCCTGTGATAGATTGAACCATTGTCATCAGTTCTTCACTACTCCCTATCCACATCCATGCCTCATGTATTAGCTAGGGTTCTCTAGAGAAACAGAATCACATGAAATATCCATAGTTATAAAATTTATAACAGTGTCTTATGTAACCATGGGAATGTAGAGTCCAAGGTTTATAGGGCAGGCTGCAAGCTGTTAACTCCAATGAAGTTCCTCAGTGAACTCTCAGGAGAGGCTGACTGGACAGCTGTAGGAATGGAAGAGTCCAAAATCCACAGGGCAGGCTGTGAAGCTGATGACTCTGATGAAGTGTCTGGATGAACTCCACAGGAGAGGCTTGCTGGCTGAAGCAGGAAGAAAACTCTCTTCTGAATCCCCCATAAAAGCTGTCCAATGATTAGATTAAGCATCAGTCATTGCAGAAGTCACTCCCCTTGGTTGATTACAAATGTAAGCAGCTGTGGATGCAGCCAATGTAATCATGATTAAGTCCCTGAAATGTCCTCATAGCAACAGACAGGCCAGCACTTGTACAATCAGACAAAGGGGCACCATCACCTAGCCAAGTAGACATATGAACCTGACTGTGACACCTCATCATGGAGAGAGTATACTTCCCTGCTCCATGACTGGGGATTGGACATGTGACTTGCTTTGACTAATGGGATGTTGGCACAAGTAATAGGCAGAAGTCTTAATTGGCTTGCCCTGTGTTTCAGTGATCTACCATGAGAAAAGTTTCTCCTCATGCCCCATCAACCTGGTTTCCAGAACTCAGATCACAGAGTCAGGTCCAGGTGAATCACAGCCTGAAATCCTGTCCAGTGAAGCCAGTTTAGATTAGCCAAACTGTATTCAATCTCTTGACTTGTGAGAATGTGAATAAATGCCAGTTGTTGTAACCCACTGAGTTTTGGGCTTTTTTGTTATAAAGTATGATTGTCCATAGTAGCTGACTAATACAACATTCAAGGCAGGTACATAACCACCTTTCTCCTTAAGGTCCCTTCTACCATCTGTGTATGTAAATGAACCTAATAGATGACTAGGGACCATTTGTTCACCAGTTCCTCAGACACACTCAGATTTTGAATTCTGGTATGTTTTTCCAAACTGGCAGGAGGAGAAGAGACCAAAACTTCATCAAAGGAGCTTTATTGCAAGGCTATGAGCAGGCAGGTTGAAGCCTAAGGTGGTGACAGCCCCGATCAGGGGAAGGTGTACAGATTATATAGGATGGTTGGCAGGAAGTCTAGCTTAAGTACAGGTAGTTGGCAGATTTTTATCGGTTGGTTTAGAAGCAGAGGACTAAGTGGGGAATCATTGTAAAGCTGCAGTTACCAGGGCTGTAATTGCCAGGGGTTGGGGGGTGGTTGTTGGATAAGGGGAGCTATTGCAAGATTGTAGCTGCTGGAGGGCAGATACAAGGACAATCATGAGATTAGTTTTGCAAGAAGCCTCCTGGAAGTTATGAGTGGGAGAAGTTTCTTGGAATGTTTGCTAAGAGTCAGTTACTCCATGGGGGGTAGGGTGGGAGTGAGCCTAACAAATTCCAGTTTGTAAAACTTCATGTCACAGTCTCTGTGAGGAATGTATCTTCATATCACTTCTCTAGAAGGTGAATTTCTTACCTTACTATAAGTTTGTAACAGATTCATGGGTTCATGCATTTCGCTGGAACTGGAAGTCTCAGTAGAGATAGAGGTCACAATATAATGCTCTTCAATGTCTAAATTATATGAGGCCCAGAGAAAAAAACTTACTTTTATGAGGCCATATGATAAGACAATGGCAACATCAAGAATAGATTTGGGGTCTCCTGCTTCCTAATCCAGCACTCTTCAAATACAACTCCCATGATTTGTAGTAAATTAGGAAAACTATTCTGTGATACATTTTTATTGAAAACTTCCATGATAGCCACTGATTTGCCTATGAATTCCCTGATTAGATCATGCCAATTATCTTATTTTTGTGGCTTCCTTCAAAGTCAATCTTAGATCATTTTGACACAGATACTGACTCGAAACTTAACTGGAAAGGTGTATTTTGGTGAAAAGTGTACAATGCTATAAGTATAATGAACTAGACCAAATATTGGGATCTATAGAATGCCTGAAACCACTGAATAGTCATTTATTTAAATCTGCCCAGTCATTTTCCTTACAATTGAGTCATTTAACTAGAGAGTTTCACTAAAGTAATCCTTATTGATAATATTGGCTTCCTCTTTAATGTTGACATTTTCAATTACTAAGGAAAAATGTTAGAATTCTAAGGGAGAACTCTTCCTCATGTACTTTTAGGGGGAAATGTAAGAATACTTAGAAGCCAATGATATATCCATGTGACAGAACTGTTTGATGCTATGTCTGTATTTCCATACAAATTCTGCAAATGTAGACTTAAACTTTTGCAGACAATAATTAAAGAGAAGAAAAAATATTTAGAGAGGATAGGTTTGTCTTTATAGGCAAAATCAAAGTTTTAGGTTTGCATACTAGTCTTCCTTTCTCTCAGTAATAAGTGCTATTGCATAGTTATGACCTCCACTCTGCTATGATCAATAACCCACTTTGATTCCGAGCATGTCACTAGCTCCCTAGGATTTCATTTTTTTGTTAAAATGAGAGCATTGGATTAGATGGTCTTTAAGTTTTTCTTTTTTTTCTTCCTTCACTAAATGTGAAAGTAGAAAGAGATACTAAAATGAATTAAAAATAGTCCATCAAGAGTGAACAGTATAGAAAACACAGAGGGAAAGGAGAAAATAGACAAATAGGATGAGTGGAAGGGACCCAGAGAAAATAATCACAGTTCTGCAGTGATCATTGCAAATAGTTCTTAGTTTATATCTTGATAATTTTCATTTTTTAGTTTTTGGCTCTAGAGTGATTTAGCTGCCATCGTTGCAACAGGCTTGTCTTAAGCCATCTAGGGATTTCAGATTGTGAAATCTCCAGATAAAAGTCTAAGGTGAAGGCTAGTTTCCTCTACTTTTTTTGTTTCCCTGCTTGGTCCCCATAGAACCAATCTGCTTTCCTTTCTTTTTAAGTGTTGACATCACACACTCTTTCTCATGGGGATTCTCTCCCTTCCACACTTGCCTCCTCTGTGGTTTATACTTTCTACAGCTGAAAATTTTCTCAGTGCCCTCAAAGATAAATATATGTTTTTTTGGTTTTATGGATTTTACTTCAAATCCCTCTGGGGAAATAGCCAGAAAATAACAGACTAACAAACATAGGAAAATTCAAACTTTTAAGAAATCTCATGAAGTTCATAGAGTCGTTCCCAATGGTTGATAGTACACAAAACAACTTCATCCTGGCAAAGAAAGTGCAACCTGTACTAAAATTTGGTGCTGACACATGTTTATTCAAATACCAACTGGAGTCTAATATATGCCTGTGAATAGCTAGAAAAGTGATGTTGGCATATAATATTTTCCAGAGGTGGCCACAACAATATCTCCCATCCCATGGGCTTTTCTATGCTGCTACGTAATGCTGGACCCTCCTTTCAAGAAGTAGAGTCTATTTCTTTTCCATTGATTCTGGATAGATTTGTGACTGACTCAAAAGTTATAATATGGCAGAAGTATAACTTCCAAAGCTAGGTCATAAAAAGCAAAGGAGCTTCTGTCTTGTCTGTTGGGGCATTTTTCAATGGAAACTTGAGAGGCCACTTCAAAAGTCTGAGTACCCTGAGGCCACTACGCTTGAGGAAGCTCAGGCCACATGGAGAGGTTTTGTGAAGGTAATCCACTTGACAGACCCAGCTATGGTCCCAATCTACAGCTTGCATCAATTGTCCAACATGTGAATGAAGATGCCTTCAGATTATTTCAGCCCTCAGCCACAGAGCACCCCTCCCTCTGTTGTTGATTGTTACCAGTTAGGCCTTAACGAAAGGGGAGGGGGCAGAGTCAAGTGATTTCCTTAATGACCTATCTGGATTCCTGACACAGACTCCATAGGTAAGTAGAATGATAGGTTTTTAGAGCTGCTAGTGTTGCCCTCCCCCTTTGTTATGAAGTAACACTAATCAGAACATGGTTGGAGCTCATCCAGTTCAAATGTGTTGCTTTGAAGTGATTATCCTTATTCCTGCCCCTAGATCCCTGATGCTGATCCATTTTCCATTCCAAATCCAGGCTTTCAGCTTTCCATCCTCTCATAGCCTTCTAATATATCTTCTTTTCATTTAATTTATGTAAGGTTGTGTGCCGGTTAGAAGGTGTTATGTACCCCAGAAAAGACATGCCCTTTTACTTTACCCAATCTTTTAATGTTTCTTTTAATTCTGATTCAATATTGTGTGGTGGAAGCATAGACTGGATTGATTCCATGGAGTATAACATATCTAATTGTGAGCAGGACCTTTTGATTAGATGGAGATATGACTCTGCCCAGTCAAGGTGGATGTTGATTAGTTTACCGGATTCCTTTAAAACAGGAGACATTTTGGAGAAAACACAGTTGCTTGAGAGCCTACAGAGATTCAGACATTTGGAGATGCTTGGAGTGCTGACAGGAAGGACAGATGCTTAGACAGAGACACTTGGAGATGCAGAGTCCAGCAGAACCCAGAGTTGTGTCCCAGAGGAGCTAAGTGAAAGCCCACAGATGCTTAGAGAGAAAACCACTGGCATCAGAAACTGGAAGCCACAGGAACTGGGAACAAGGACCGGCAGATACCAGCCTCATCCTTTCCTCATCCTTTCTCAAGAAAGGCTCAGCCTTTCTTAAGTCAAGATATCTTTCCAAGTTTGGACATTTTTATGGCATTAGGACTGTAAACTTGCAACTTAATAAATCCCACTTTTAAAAGCTGTCCCATCTCTGATACATTGCATTTTGGCAGCTTTAACAAACTGAAACAGTTTTCTCTTGCTTGCAATCAATAAATCCAAGGTGATTCTGTATTCCTTTGCACTCATGCTATACCAGTGAAGTCCACACATTAAGATGCATGCCTTTAATAATGGAAGTAAGAGGTGTGTCTCTTCCAAACCTCCATTCCTGCAAATATTGCACTAAAATTTCTGACAGGTACAACTTTATCAAGTTACATAGCACAGCTACCTAAAGGAAATGAGACACAGAACAGATGCATTTTAATGGAGGGACAAGTTGGAAAAGAAAATTACTAAGAGCCAGATTAGATATACTGTTTCAAATTTTGTGTACAAGGGTCTTGTCTAAAGTTGATAGTTGAAGAGTTTCCAGAAATGACTTGGATCCCCACCATCTCTGTGGGAGCCCAGAGCCTGGGCATTTACCTAGAACTCTGTGAAATTCAAACACACAGCAGCCTGTGTGATTTAAGGCAGTTAGGTGAAGTTTAGTTAGCCTCCCTCCAGAGGAAAGAATGTACAAACAGGCAATACATGCCAAAAAAAACAAAAAACAAAAAACCAGACTCTTTCTGGGTAGGATGTTCCTCTATAGTCTGCATGTTCTCTGCAAAGTTTCTTCCTGCAAGTGCCCTCTCCCCTCTGTGCTTTCATTGTCTTTCGGCAAGGTTTACTCTGCAGGAGGTAGTACCCAGAGAGACAAACATTAAGAACTTTGTTAACAATATGTACATTCACACTCTTGGCTCTATGCCTTCTTTATTATCCCACTATAAAATCCTGTCTTCCCCTAATCCATGTGGGGCTCTATCTTCAATCTCCAGAAGGTCGCTGCTGGATTTCTTCTCCTGTACTTTACATCTCAGTCTGTGCTTGGTGTTTTCTTTGGTCTTTCAGCTGGAAAAACCCTCTTGGGCCAAGATAATCTGTTAAGAATTTCTTTTTCACTTAATGCAACTGACCTGCAAATGTCTAAGTTA
>PVIY010001819.1:61945-85561 GCA_004026745.1 Myrmecophaga tridactyla | reverse complement strand
GCAAAAGTGTTATGGAGAGACTAAAATGAGCCATCATTCACACTGGACACTGGTGTGGGAGTAATTGGCTGAGACTGCATGGAATGCCAGATCCTAGCCGCCTTATTAGCTCTGAAGGCATTTTGTCTTTTTTACAAAGTGAGAAGTTACAGTTCATCTCTCCTGTTCAGATGAAATTCTTGTTTTCAAATTTTAGCTGTTTCGTTTTGTTTTTCTGTCTCTTTTCCCTACCATGGTTCACTAGGTTCTGAACCTACAGGCTTTAAGGAAATATTTTACAGTTGATCAGGATTTGTGTTTTAAGTACCCAGAATTTATTTTTTGTTTGTTTGTTTTTGTTTCCCTTAAGTGTTGATTAGATAAAATAGGGGAAAAAGTTACCTGTCTTACAGCAAACTGTAGTTTGCTTCCGAATTAACAGTATCTCACTTTAATCTTTTGAAAGCATTATGTAAATTGTCCTTTGTTTGTTTTCATAAGCTAATAAAACTCTGAGGATTCTGTTTTTAATAAATACTGACAGCATGCTTTACTTTGTTGGTCGTAGTTTGCCATCCAGTGTAGATTCTGCTTAATATAACGTTTTTTTTCGCATAAACATTTACACAACTGCTAGTGCTTTGAGGTAAGTTAAGAAGTGCATAAGTTTTAAATACAGAAGAAAGAGCAAACTAAGGTACCTAACAAGTACCCCAAAATTATTTATATTGAGGCTGTATGTAGATTCTGTGTTTCCTTGTAGGGTGATCAAAACACCTGGCAACTAAGGGGTTAAATCTGTTTGCATCTTTATATATATTTATTATTTGATGACATGATGCTTATTTTCATTAAAAAAAGCTAAATATAAGCTTGAGCTTTCATTGCTACTGTATTACTATGAAAACAAGCACATTTTAAAGTTGTCTATAAGGGAACTATAGGCCCACTTAAATTTATACTACAAAATGTTAATGAGCTAAATTCTGATGATGATACTTTGTAACCTGTTCCGTTTCATTGTGTCTGCACTTCCATGTGTCAGAGGAAAATATAATTCTGTCAAAATTCAACAAATTCTAAACTCTTTGTGTCATACGTCATGATGCCATTTGGTTTGAAGTAGTACTCACATATTTAATTGGTCTCTTTTTTCTCATTAGTCATGAGACTAATAAGAGTATTAATCAGTGATCACAAACCCAAATTTAAACCTAGGCACTGCACGTCTCATGAAGTATTCATTTATAAAATATCCGCATAAAAAATATTTTCATGTAAACATGCAAAATCAGCTGTCCGTATATATGTAGATATATTTCTGGACTCTATTCTGTTTACTTGATCTACTTGTGTATTGTTACAAGAATATCACATTGTCCTGATTTTTTTTCTGTCGCTTCTTCCCACTTCTCTCCTCCAGGGATTCCAACTATGTATGTTTGGCTGTTTGAAATTGTGACTGATGCCCAGTTCACATTTTTTTCAATCTTTAATCTCACTGCATTCTTATTTTATAGTTTCTATTACTTTGTTTCAAGTTCACTAATCTTTTCTTCTGCACTATCCAATCGGCTGATAATCCTGTCCAGTGTATATTTCATCTCAGTTAATGTAGTTTTCATCTCTAGAAGTTGGATTTTGGTTTCTAATATCTTCCATCTCTCTTTATCATTCTGAGGCTCTTCTCAATATTCTTGAATTTATGCAAAACAGTTATAAAAATTCTTTTCATGTTTTAGTCCACTAATGTTTTCAACTGTGTAGTTTCTATTTCAGGTTTTTTTCTGAATTTTTTTTTTCTCCTCATTATTATAGGTCATATTTCCTGCTTCCTTTTTATGCTTAATACTTTTTGTTTTTTAATTTAATTTTTGGATGTTGTATATTTTTGTATACCATAAATATTCTTGAGTTTTATACTGCAACACAATTAGTTACTTCAAAACAGTTTGATCATTTCATATCTTGCTTGAGTCTTTGTTTGTTAGGACCAGGGAAACATTTAATCTAGGACTAATTTTTACTGAGGAAAAGTTTGAGTTTGCTACAAAATGCTTCATGAGTTATGGGATTTTCTGCTGTGTCTATTAGAATGGATGTTTTTTCTGGCCCTTGAGATCTACAAATATTTTTCTGTCTTATTGTTTTGGACATTAACAGGCCTTGGGTGTTTCCTCATGGAACTACAGCACTGATTAGTACGCAACTGAAGACCCAAGGTCCAGGACCCTCAGTAGATCTTCAGATCTCTGTCCTCTCTGGTATTCTGAACTGTGAACTCTACTTGCTTCCAGTGAAAAGAGTAAAGCCAAACTCCCAGCTCCTTGTCCTCAATTCAGGGAGACCAAACCATGGTTTGATTGAAAAAAAAAAATTCAGGAAGACCCCTGGCCTCTGTCTGCTTGTTTACTCTGTCCTGTGTCTTAGCCTTAAAACGTTCTTTAGGTACTACCCTGTGGCAATTATAGAGTCATCTCTCTCAAAGCTCATTGTCCTTTGGTTTCTGTTATGCAATCATGAAACCATTGTTTTATATATTTTGTCCAATGTTTAATTTTTTTTAGGTGAGAAGGTAAGTCCATTCTGCTACTCCATTGCAGTTGGCAGCAAAAGTCATATGATACAAGTTTTCAAGTGAGATAGGCAATATAGCATGGCGATGATCATCTATTGATAATTTTGAGTAGTAAACATTAGATATAGAACCACTCACATCCATTAAGCTGATCAAAACAATTAACTACAATATAAATTTTATAGTGAAGAATAGAAAAGATCAGATCTCTACATGATCATTATTTTTCACATGTCCATCATTAGCACAAGGGAAATGCTGATACAAAAAAGTCTTTGCTTTATATTCTAAGTTCATCTGTGTTATTTAGGGAAAACAAAAACATGGCTTCTTTTTATGCTCTTTGCTCATATTCTTTTTACTTAAATGCTTTTCACTTCATAATAGAATTCCTTTAGTTAGTTAAGGAAAACTGAGCCAAGAGTGTAGAGTAAATGCAAAAACTTTGTATTAGGGCAGGCCACAATGGCTCAGCAGGCAGAGTTCTTGCCTGCCATGCCAGAGGACCCAGGTCTGATTCCCAGTGCCTGCCCATGTAAAAATAAAAATAAATAAATAAATAAATGAAACTTTGTATTATCACTAGCACAAACTGAAATTGGTGAGAACTCTATATGGATATAGCAGTGCTTAGATACACAGTCTACTAGATGTCAGAAAATTACTCTGTTCCCCAAAATGTACAGAGTACACCTGTAACAAAACAATCAACCATTTGACCATGTATTATGTTTCCATCCAGGAAAATTGTATTTGCATTATTAGATAAGGTTTAGGGCATACATTTGTGCATTATAGGTGATTTTTCTTAAAATATCTAGTCTTATCTTTACAGAATTATTTTATCCTTTCCTTAGAGGAGATAGCAGAAGATAATATTCACATGGCCTATATTCAGTGGCTAATGGAATAAGTTAACAATAATAGCAAAATAAAGACAGATGGCATCTTTATACTTTTTTAACATAAGTAGCCTTTAATAATGCAGTGATTATAGTAATTAAAACAAAGCTTCATTCTTTTCTATTTAAATTCTCCTAATGTTTGTACAAAGACAGTTGAAATGACTCCATAAGATCATTTTTATATAAACGTTGCTATGTGGGTGCTGACTGGATTGAGGATAGAACTACTATATATTATATATTATTATTATATATGTTATTATACCACATCTAATTGTTATCTTTGTATTAGTCAGGGTTCTCCAGAGAAACAGAACCAACAGGAGGTATCATAAATATGAGCTTTTATAAAAGAGCCCAAATTCCATAGGGCAGGCTGCGAACAGGCAACTCTGATGAAGATCTTCAATGAATTCTCCAGGAAGGAGTGGCTGACTGAAGTAGAGATGCAAGTTCTCTCTTCTGACTGCTGAAGTCATCACCTCTCCCTTAAAAGCCTTCAACTGATTGGATTAAGCATTTCTCATTGCCGAAGACACTCCCCTGCCAAAGATGCAATCAACTGACTAATTATTTAAGTCCATGAAATGTCCTTGCAGTAACAGCCAATGCTTCCTTGACCAGACGACTGGGCACCATCACCTGACCAAGTTGACACATGAACCTAAACATCATTGTCCTCAGTCCAGTGAAACCCAACGATTGCAGTAAGCAAGCTCCAGGATACTTGGGGGAAAAAACTACTTTGCCAGTGACTTGATTTTGTCCTTCTAGCCTATGAAATTGTGGGGTAGTAGCTTATTGTTTAAGCCAATCCATTTTATGGCATTTGTCATAGCAGCTGGTGAAACTAAGGCAGGAGGGAAGACAGATAAATTGGTTGATAGACAAACACATAATAGATAGAAAGATAGAGCTAGATGAATATAAGTATTAATTGATGTGTTCTTTATAGCAGTGCAAAATTGAGGGGAAGTCTCACTATAAACAAATATCTTCGGTGATAAAAGTTTTACATTATAATGATTATTATTATTGTATACTTTTTATAATTACATAAAATGTTATATATAATGACTGATTATATGATATATGATATATATCTTCAGCAATTACATACTATGTGCAATCAACAAAGGTGACTATATAGAAAGACAAGTGTGTTGACATATAAACTTCATATATTTCACAAGAAAGAAAGAAAAGTTATAAACCGTTTGAATATTAAACTTATTTTTGAAAATACATACAAACTCCTAAAAAATCCTGCTCACCAAACCACTAACCAGAACTATCTTGCCATGCCTAGGTTACTAGATGGTAAGAATGTTTCTTTTCTTTTACTTTTGTCAAAAGAACTGCTACTGCAAAAAGAAAAAAAGAGCTTTAACAGTAAAACACCTCTGAAATTGGGCAAATAAAAGTAGGTGTCCCAAAGCATTCAAAGGATAATGGGAATTTATGCCCCCACCCAAAAAATAAATAAATAAAAGGGAAATTGTGGTTGTCAGGTGAGTTCTGTTCTAGTGGCTTATTGGAACATTGAGGCAGAAGGAAATTTGTCTGAAACTGTCAGTTTATTTTTCTTATCCTATTTCTTGTAAGCTGTAAGTCTTGTTCTCCAAGACTTGCCTGAAGTCTGATGGCATCAGTACAGTGTGTCATCTCATGTGCCTACTGTGCTAGGAATCATTTTGTAACCCAGGACTTGATGGTCAATTTAGAGTTCCTTTCACATTTCTGCCTTTTCATTCAAATCTTTCATAGAAAGTATTGATGATGAAGATTGATTTTGTGCTGTCCCACAGTGTTAGTGGGATATCCTAGAAACCTTCATAGCTGGAAAGTTTCAGTTTCATGTCCCTTGGAGGGGGGTAATATGTCATGGGATTATGCAACACTGGAAAAATGGATTCCACCAAAATTCAGTGACAAGGCTTCTGAAAAACATGAGAGGAATATTGGGATGGGGTGGGGCAACAGTATTTTGGGGTAATCAAAGGTAGTTATCAGAGGTTTGTACTGTAGGATAAGTGGCCTTGATATAGAAAGCCTGACTTACCAGCATGATTTTGGAAATGAGAGATTGTAGCCATTATTCTGGAAATAGAACAACAGTTAAAAATACTGTCATAATTATAAGAAGGAGAAAGACTCACAGTGTTTGGAATATGCCTCTGATCCAATCTTCCCAAGATTCAAGATCCAGCCAGCTAAATAAATCCCAAGCCCTGGGAGTCCCTAGTTCTCACAGTATTTGAATCTCTTCCTAGATGTCCCTAATGTCTTGTTCAATTTCGCCAGATTGATTTACATAAAAGCAGCACTGCTCCTCTAAGTGCTAAGGGGAGCATGTCCCTCCTTGCTAAGCTGTGAGGATATCAGGGCCCTACAGTATTGTAGGATAATCCTGGCTAGGTTATCTACCTTAAGTCATAAATTCTTTAATGCCTCAATAGTATCATTAACGGTGCCCTCAATAGTTTTGACATGTTTCAACTGCCTTTCTCAAGTTGAGGAATTTCAGGAAATCAATGCATATTTCTCAAAAAGTTTTGATCTTATCAGACCTTTCAATTAATGGGTGGTATTCTATAGTGCCCCACTTAGGTACAAAATAGTTTTTGAATTGATCAACAAAAGATACCAGGTGGGCTACATTTTTGTTTCAAATTGCTCCCTCTTTTCTAGGTCAGAGAGTAAGGCTGTGAATGTGCAAGTCCCACTCCAGGCTGGTGATAAGGTTATTTTGGCATTTTTTTCAGCATAAGAAGGAATAGACAAAGACAGCCAGACTGAGGGTTAAAGTAGAACCCATAATCCTGTGGTTTTATTCTTACCTCTTTTGACCTCCTGTTAAAGAGAAGCTTCCATTTTTACAGGCAAGTTCTGTAAAACTATGAGGTTTAGTGGAGTATGACAATGGGCATTGTGGTGTAGTTGATATATTAGGCTGTGGGGATGGCTGTAAGTGAGCAAAATAATGTTAGGGATTTGTGTCCAAGTGAGGCCTGAGAATTGGTTGGGAAAGAATGTGGTTGTCAGAGATATAGACAAGGGTGTCACTGGAATTCCAATGCCCTGGAAAGCTTCAAGTCTGTTTCATTTAAGTAAAAAATTTAAGTGTCAAGTACATCAATATTAGAGTCCTGTTTGATTGTCGTGCCATTTTAGACAAGGCACCATTGCCTTCCGCTTGATCATACGAAAGGATCTGATTGTGGAGGTCAGCTGGGATAGTACCTAGTTAATGTCCAGTGCTGTTAACATTGTTTAAACAAAGAGAGATTCATTACTGTCTGGCCAATGTGTGATAGGTCAGTCGCCTTTTCTTGCAGAATACGATAAGTCCAAAGGGGTGACCATTTCTGACATTTGTCTATTGAGAGCCCATCCCTTTCGTCAAAACCTTGGTCTATGTGAAATATGCCTTTTATGTCTCTGCAGGGCTGAATGTTTATGGGTACAGCCAATAAATGAGGCCCTTTTATTTTCTAATCAGAAACTTGACTGATTACCTATACTGGCAGTCCTTTTCTTGCTGTAATAAAAAAGGTGGTGAATGGCAAGGAAACAGGAAGGAAAGACAAGGAGAATGAAAAAGGAAAGAATGCATATTTCTTGGTCTGTGTCTCTTGGGAAGAGTTGTCCACATCAGATATGATCTACTTCTCAGTGCTATGAAACTCTTTTTAGAGGTGAGTTTGAGGTTACCAGTGGCTGTACTTTTCCATTGACTAGGTGGTGCTCATTTAAGTTGAGATATATGTACCCAAAGGCCTACACCAGCAAGTTTAGTAGCACATTGGTTGGTGAAGAGGACCTGATAAGGTCCTTTCCTTCAACATTCCAAGGAGAGTTTTAATTGGTGTCTTTTCCAGTACACATTTAGTCTGCAGAATTGTGGGTCAGTTGGAGTCAGACAATGTTCTCCTTCAAGGACTTCTTCAATCTCTGAAACATAAACTCAAAAATAGTTCATTAGTGCATCACAAAAGTTAAATAGGTCTTCTTGGGCAATATTAAGATCTATAAATAATGTTTGAAGAAGTAGTAAAGGTATTCCAGTATCAATTTCATGGAGTGTGAGTTTATGTTTTCCAAATGGGTCGAATGAAGGTTAAGCAGCACTAGTGGAAGTATTTTAGTCCAGGATAATTCTAAAGAGAATTTAAGCTTGGCTAATTGTTGTTTGATTATCCTGTTTGGTCCTTTCCATCAGGTCAAATGATGGGGATTCTATGGGCAATGCAGCCTTGATACATGTGGAAAACTGCATATTTCTTTAATTATTTTTTCTATAAAATGAGTGCTTCAATTGCTATGAAATTCAGTTGGGGTACCTCAAGTTGAAATGATGTTTTCAAGTAGTTTATTCACTACAAAAGAGGAAGCAGCTTATCTACAAGGGAAGACTTCTACTTAGTGAGAGAAGATGCAGATCAAAATTAGTTCATATTTATATGCCTGAGAAGGGAGAAATTAGATAAAGTCTACTTGTCAGATTAGAACTGGCCAGAAGGTATAAGAAAATATGCCATGGGACCTTTATATTGGCTTTCCTGGATTGTATTGTTTACCTGTTTTACAAGTGATATAGACCTGGTATGCTGGTTTGAAACTGTTATGTACCCCCAGAAAAGCCATGTTCTTCTAATCCATTCTTGTGGTTGCAGACCTGTTTTGGGTGGGACCTTTTGATTAGGTTGTTTCTGTGTCAATACGGCCCACACAATTCAAGGTGGATCTTATTTCTTTACCTGGAGCCTTTTATGAGAGAGAGTCAAGAGAAGCTAAGAAAGAAAACAGCCTGGGAGAAACAAGAAGGACACACAGGATGAGAGAGCCATTTGAAACCAGAATCTAGGAAAAAGGGGCATTAGATGTCACCATATGCCTTCCCAGGTGACAGAGGACTCCAGATTCCAGCTGTTTTACTTCTGAGGTGGTATCCTCTTATTGGTGTCTTAATTTGGACACTTTCACAGCCTTAGAATTATAACTTGTAACTTAATAAATCCCCTTTGGTAAAATACAATCCATTTCTGATATATTGCCTTCCAGCAGCTTTAGCAAACCTAAACACACCTTGTGAATGATACTATGAAAGTGTTTACATCAGTATTTTTCCTATTATTTCTGTCCTGTTGGCTATTCCAAGTTGTACAAATGAACGAAGTGCTCAGAACATCGATGATTTTAGGGTATCTGGTAATACTGTGCGATTGTTAGGACTACCCAAATGTTTTAGTTAGAGTCTCATTTACAGCCTGATTCCTTACATAGGCTTTTCTCTTTGGGAGATGCCAATTAATGATATTTTATTAAGTCATTGGATTTGTAGAAGGGGCTTAATCCAGCATACAAAGCTTAACTGTTGTTTGTGAGGGTGTTGGTCTACCACTTTTGTACCCTGATCAGCCAAGTAATCTCCTTTGCTTTCATCTGAATTGAAGGTTTCACCAATATAAACATTAACTTTTAGTAGCCTTGGGGAGCAAAAGAGCTTCTAATTAGTTAACTATGCTTTCCATTCCTACAGGCAGCTCCAGAGGAGGTAAGGAACATTCTTTGTTTCCAAAGCATACCAAATCATATACTATAACAAAGGCATAACACATAGCTGCTATCAGTATAAATGTTTTCTCTTAATCCTTTACATATTTGGCAAGCTTGAGTAAAAGTTATTAATTCTGACTGATGAGCAGAATTTTAAGAAGGAAACTTCTCTTAAGAACCTCTGTGAGGTAGTTACTGCTTATCCAGTTGGGCATATTCAGTCTGGGGCTTCAGGTTTTAAATATGACCCATCAGTTAAGAGGGTTACCTATTGGGATTTCCTTGAGGTCAGGTTTACGGAAACTAGGATTTTGGTAAGAATTATGCAATCATGATTGGGTGTTCCTTCATAGGGAAGCAGGAGCAGAGTGACAGATTTTAATGGGGAGCTCTTATGAAGAGAGGAAGAAAGAAGCATAAATTCAAGATGTGAATAGTGCAGCAGACAGATGATGTGTTAAAGCAGAATTAAACAAAGATTCCAGGCATAAAGAACAAAAAGATCACATTTGTTCTATGTAATTATATCTGCAGTAATTTCAACTACTTTGGCTGTTGCAGCCACTAATGGGAAACAAGGTGGGTATGCTCAGACTACAAGATCTAATTGCATACTCTAATATCCAATGGACCCCTTGCTGGTTAAGTGTGAGGACTAGAAGCAACCCAAAAGTACTCTGAGAGGGCAATCAATGGGCATTACCTGGTGGTAGATGTGGATTGGCAGCATTGCAATGATGCTTTATAATTTAAAGAAGTCATTTTTCCAGTGCCCTGATTTTTCAATAATGACAGACCCCTGGATTCTTGGGCTTAAGAAGGGTCTGTAAATTTTGTAATTGTAAGGCAGGTAGTCTGGCCTTCTTAGTGGCCTCTTCAGATTCCAGAGAGGTATCTGTCCAGTTAAGTTTGTCAGCTTGAAGGTGCAGACTGTTTCCCAGTCAAATCTGTGCCTTTTTACTAAGGTAGCAAAGTTAGGATTTATCTCATTGACAAACTTAACATTAAAAGCAATTCTGGCTAGGGGTTCATCAAGGGATAGTCTGGAGTGCTTGGCAATTGTTTTTGCTAGTCTTTCTTGAAAATCAAAGATAGGTTCACCTTTGTCCTGCTTATAGCCTTACATCTTGGCCTAATCAATCTTGCAGGGAAAGGCTTTAAGAATGGCATCTAACAATTTTTGAGATATGGTTTTAGTTCAGTCTAGAGCAAAGGGTACTACTTTAATGTTTTTTTCTTTTTCTGGGTCCTTCAAGCTTGCCATTCTATTCCAATTTTGGGCTTCTCCAGACCTGACCAATGTATAAATGAGTTGACAGAAGTCAGGCAGGCCAGGTAGACAGGTCTGAATTACAGGCATTTGAAGGTGGAGCTCAGAGTGGAAACAAAGTTTGGACAGTGAAGAAAAGGAAGAGGTGATGGATTCAGAGGGATAAGTTGGCAAAGGAGGATATAGAAGTGGTGGAGCAGAAAGTATGGAATTTGGGATATGCACATGAAATTTTAGTTCCTGATTCGCTTGAGATAATTTAGAGAACGTGTCTTTTAGAAATGTGGTTTTAGAATCTTGAAAGTTTTTGAGTCCTCTAAGTACCAATCAAAATAAGCATCCCTTTGTACTTGTCTTATTTCAGAGTCATGATTTTCTTATTACAACTGTAAAAACACAAATTCATCTAATGATAAGGATCCCTATATTGGCAATTGTTTAGACAAACTATCCTGGGTGAAATTTTGCCATTGGTCCAAAACCAAACGTGAATGAGCACCACAGTATTTGACCATGTAGTGAGCTGGAGCCTCTGAAGAGAATTCAGAAGGCTTTTTTGAACCACTGACACCTATAACCAGAACAGTAAACAAAGGTAGTTACCTAAATCCCAAACTCTAGTAACAAACTGGAAATAAAATTTGAAGAACTGCAATGTGAGGAAGCAGAGGTCAGGTCTGAGAGAACTTATTTTTGGCCTTTGAAGAGCCTGGAAGAGAGAGGGCCTAAGGGGCTCAAGGGTACCAGCCCCCACGTCCAGCAGACACCTTGGAGGCTGATAGAGAGTGTCTTCCGATCCCACTACTGATGTCAAAATTGTCAAAAGACCTGCTACTGCAAATAGAACAGAGCTTCATTAACAGTCTAGCAATTCATGAACTGGGCCACAGAAAGTCAAAACATCTTCCAAAGCACTCAGGGAACATTAGAAATTTATAGTCAAAAAATGAAAAGGGAAAATTGTTGTTTGTCAGGTGACAACTGTTCTACGGACTTATTGGAACATAAAAACTGAAGGTCACTTGTCCAAAGCTGGTTGCTCAGAGTCTGGGTTTCTTTTTCTTGTCCTATGTCTTGTGAGCTTCAAGTCTCATTTTCTAAGCCGAGCCTGCCTGCAGTCTGATGATGTCAGTGCTCAGTGCCCATCCTGTGTGCCTCCTTTGCCAGGAGCCACTTCGTAACCCAGGGTGTGAAGGTCAATTTAGAGATCCTTTCACACTCCGCTGATTTTTATTTCTCTACAATAAACATGATTTAACATGGTTGAAAAACTTTAAAAACTCAATTAAAGACTTTGTGAAAATAATTAAAATGAAAATACTACCTTTCACTATTTATGAGATATGGTAAAATTTATACTCAGGAATTAATGTCATGCCTTAAATTTTTTGAAGAAAAGAAACATTTAACTCCAAATTTTAGAAGAAACATAATCTGTGAGAAAAAAGGTGTTTGAAAATCATGAACAATAAAGAAATAATTAATACAATTGCAAATAATGAATAAAACAGCAAAATTAAAATAGTGTATGTAATGTTTCTCTTAATAAAGAAATATAAACCTGCTTACAAAAGTGAAAATTCTATACTATAAATTTGAAGAAAAGTATAAAATAAGAGGTATAAAACATGGTGGTTAATTTTTTAAGTACTGGTGTCACAATATGTGGATTTGAATTCTCTTCCAACTTACATAAGTTTGTGATTTTGTGCAATTTACTTAATTGTTCCTTAAGTTTTTTCATCTGCATAACAAGTGTAATAGTAAAAAGCTCCTCAATAAGTTGTTTTGAGGATAAATTGAGATAATGTAAATAACAGTATTATCCATGCAAGTAACTTAAAAAAGCTTGAGGAAGTAATAGATTTTCTGGAAGAAAAATTCATTCAAGAGAAGAAGCAAAAACATCTAGGCACTAATCCAATTGTCAGAAAATCAACTCATGCCCCATCTTGATAAACTCTTCTTTTAGCATCCTGCCCACAATAATCTCTCTCTCTCTCTTCCTTCTCTGGATCTTAATTTCAATACTATGTCTACAATATCTTGTAAGTATTTGTGATAGCAAGAATAATGCCTACCTACCAAAGACTTCTACAGCCTTTATCCAGAATCTGTGAATATGCTACCTTACATGGCAAAGGTAACTGCAGAGATGATTAAGGCCAAGGACTTTGAGATAGAGCTTATTTTGGATTAACCACTCAGGCTCAATCTAATTACATGAGCCCTTAAGATTGGAAAACCTTTCCTTGACAGAGTCAGATGGAGATGGGATGATAACAGAAGGGTTAGAGAGAAAGCCAGTACTGCTGTCTTTGGTGACAGAGTAAGGACGTCATGTGTTCAGGAATGTGAGCAACTTCTGAAGCTGGAAAAGAAAAGGAAATGGATTGTCTCCTAGAACCTCCAGAAAAGAAGCCTTTACTCTTAGACTAATGAGATGAGTCAAAATCCTGACCTTCAAAGTTGTATGATAATAATTTGTGTTTTTTCACTCCAAATTACTTGTGACAATTTTGTTACAACAGCAATAGAAAATTAACACAGTATTATATTGTGATGTTTGATTTAAACACATGCATAGTCTTGATTCCCCAGCTAATCATTAGGCTCTCTGAGATCAGACAGAACATTCTACATTTCTATCTATAGCATGCTTCTTTGCACATACACGTCAGTGCTCATTACTTATTTGATAGATTCTGTGCCCCCCACCCCCCACCATTGTCATATCTACCCTTTCCTTATCTTCTCCATATATCCCATGATTCTTAAGTAGTCTGTGGGAAAGGTCATGCAAATTCATATTGAATGAATATAGTTAGATTTAAAATTGTGGGTTAATGGGGATACTCATGTTCTATTCTCTAATCAAGTTAACACATGCACCTAAAGGGCAGAGTCCCAGAATCCTTCCTGGAATAGCTTTCCTCCAGACAAATTCTGCCACCTTAAATATTAATGCAGCAATCATCTTTTATTCTAATCACAACCGTTTTCCCCTAATAACTCGTGATTGAAATAGCTGCTTGCTTTAATTACCACATAGACACTCATGTACCACAAAGACAATATGCATTACATATGGAATACACCATCTCCCTCAGAGAAGTGCACTGCTGATTGATATCAAAAAGCCATTAGTAGACATCATATTGGTTGAGCTCAAAAGATAGACTATTTATAGAAAAACAAATTACAATTATTTAGTAAGGTAAAAATAAACAGCAAATAGAGAAAATAATTATAGAGTTTTAAGTTATCCTTACATAAATTAGAAAAATGTTGAAAAGTAGTCTGTGCATCAATATTAGATATATTTAGAATAAAACAATCACTATTATAAAATGTTTACAAGTTATTTCTAAATAATACAACAGTTTGAATAATTATAAAGTTATAGAATATTGAACTTATAAGGTATTTCTGAAAGGGTTGTGTCCATTCTTTCCATTTTCCATTTCCAGAAATGCAGCAGCCCATTCTTTAACAACTTGACCCATTGATTTAAGTTATTTTTTGTTTTTGTTCTAGTTTGTGAAAGAACTGTTTTATTGTTTGTGCTGTTAATCACAGTCATTGTCTACCACAAGATACACTGTGATATATATTCCCATGTTTTAACCTCTAGCTTTCCTTCTGGTGACATACATGACTCTAAACTTCATTTTTCAACCACATTCACATTCTTTAACATCTTGACCCATTGACTTGATTTACTTTTGATTTGTCTATTTATTTGTTTAGATTTGGACAAAATTCCAAAAGCTTGGCAATATGAATAATCCATAATAATAGTTCAGGTTATGGAGTCAGGAAGTGGAAAAGGTCATAAAATAGATTGTTTTTTCACTTTGAGAAAAGATTAGTATGACGTACAGGAAAAGGAGAGCATAGAAACTGCCCAAGTATTTAGAATTAAGATTTGGAGAAAATTAGGCACTTGAGAACATTTATAGGAATTGGGAGAGTTTGAGTTCTCTCTCTGTTCCTAACTTCTTGTATGATGTTGGGAAGTCCCTTATCCTTCCTTAGCCTCAGCTATGAGTTGACAATAAAGTGATAATGGTAAAGAAATAACTTTGTAAATTAATTTTACCTGTATATTAGTGATCTATTCAGGATCTTTTCTCAGGTATTAAATTATTATAGAAGAATTAACCCTTCATCAAGTATAGTGGTTTAGAGATACTTTTTCGGAGTGATGTAAAAATATTTGGTAGAAGTTTTGCTGAGTCTAATTTCTTTTCAAGAAACTATAATTTCAATTCATCATTTAGAGTCCTATGTGAGAATTTTTGGAGCTTTTTTAGAACAGGATTTATAAAAATAAGTCTTCAGAATTCATTATTTTTTTCAGTTTTCAGCCTTTTTTTGGAAAGGTAACACATTTGTGAACAAAAAGAAACTCATTTTTAAAAATCCATTATTTTAAAATTGGTAATAAAATAGTAAATTCAAGGCATTTATAATATTAGCTATATAGCAAGTTGTCAAAACTTTGTCAAAATTGCTGAGTAAAGGTGAATCCACTTGTTCATAAACACCTTCTCATTGAGATGAACTAGAAAATATATGAAAATAATCAGTTTGAGAACATTAATGCACTCTCAAAGCACAGAGGAATTGCAGGACAAATATTTGGGAGAAAAGGGAAGCCAATGAGGTAAACACAGATTTTGAGGTCATATGTTTCCTAGAGACACATGCCAATTATGAAGATTATTAAGACAGTGAAAAGCCAAATAGAGCATTTAATATATTCATGTACAGCAAAGACAAAAATTGGAGCCCAGAACCCACCAAAAGATGGGGTTAAAAGCCTAAGTTTTAGGTTAGGATCCAAAAGGACTATATTTTGGGAATAAGGGTGAAAGAACATTAGACCACTCAGTGACTAAAGTTTAGCTTTGAATTATTTCAATCTCCAGAACTACTTAGTGAACTGAAAATAAAATAAACAAATTTATGAATATAATAATTTATCTAAAAGCAGAATAGATACAATCCAGGAAATAATTCATCAGCTTGTATACAGATTAGAACAGAATATCCAGGCTGGAGCATAAAGAGTAATAGAATGGGAAAAATATGTAAATATGGTATTGAATGAAATAAAGCATACATGATTTTGGAATTCAGATAGAGCAGAGAGAAAAAAAGGAGTAGAAACGTTTTTTGACATTTTGGTCAAAAATTTTCTAAAACTGACAAGACATTAAACCACAGATTCAAGCATTGCAAACTCTGGGTAGGATTAACACAAATAATCCACATTAATGGATATCATACTAGGACTTCTGAAGACTAATGGCAAAAAGTGTATCTTTAAAAATCCAAGTGTAAAAATTCATATTATCCTCAAAGTATAAACAAAAGACTGATAGCTGAATTCACAAAAGCAAAAGTAAGATGCTAACCTGAAATAACAAAGGAGAGAGATGATAATGGGAATGGAATTTCAAAATAAGGCATTTTATTTTCTATGAAATAACTTGTCACCAATAGACCTATACTAAACAAATTTAAAAATGTATTTATTTTAAGGCAGAAGAAAGTAATCCCAGGTAAAATTCTGAGGAGAAGGAAGGAATAAGATAAACAAATAATAAATATGTTGGTAAGCAATAAATAAAGCTTGTCTGCTCAATAAAAACAAAAAAAATATGTCTTCTGGGGCTTAGAATAAATAAGGCATTAAAACACATGACTACAAAAGAAGTTGTGAGAGGTTTAAAAAAATTAGGTTGTTCTAGATCTCTTGAATTTTTCAGATGGTGGTAAGAAGCGAAAGGTCAGAAAAAGACATTCTATTTCAGACACTTGCTAACAGAGGACAGATATGTAAATATCTATAAAAAAGGACACACTGTATCATATGTAATTATGAAATATTTTATGCATTTCCTTTGAAATTTGGTATTTGATTTAGGGATACACAAGATCACTTCTACTCTTGGAAACAGGAAATAAAAGTGTCATTCTCATAAATGACATGATTGCGTGCATAAAAATCTAAGAAGGGGGGCTGTTAATTTATTAAAGTTAATATGGTATTTAGCATGGTTGATGGACAGGGGTTAATAGCCAAAATAAATCATATTTCTATATTCCAGTGAAAGTTAAAAAAAATTAAAAAATACCATTTCCAATAAAATGTAAATTAAAAATAAATCTAATTAAATATGTAGGAAAACCTTGTTGGAAATCTTTGAAGCAATTTACAGAGCAGTCAAGGTCTAAATCTATATAATAACCAACATTATAGTAATCAATATGATATAGTCTTTCAAAATTCATTGATTGATTCCACAAGTTTCCAGTCAACATCTGCGCAGGATATTTTGATGGAAACTGATGAGTTATTCTAAATTTTATTCAGAAATACAAAAGATTTTGAAGAAAAACAAAGATAATTAATCTCCCACATATGAAGAATTGTTATAAAGTTGAAGTAATTAAAATGTGACTTTAGATCAGTAGACTAATTGACAAAATTTTAAAGTTCATAAACAAACTTACACATAAATGAACATAGAATATTTTTGTGTGGCTCTTCAGAGCATAGGAGAAGGATGATCTTTTTAAAATTGTGGTGAGTCCAATGATTATCCTTAAAGAAAATAAATGAATCTTGACAGTTGCCTCATAAGAATGATTTTAGATGTGTTTTAAATCTAGATATTGAAGTAAAACAATAAAAATTCTAGAAGATTACATTGGAGAAATCTTTATTCCCCTGGAGAAATAAAGACATGAATTAGTACAGATAAAGCATTAATCATAAAGAAAAATGTGATACTTTGAGCTCATATAAATTGAGAACTTCTGATCAAAAGAGAGCCATTGAGGGCAGGCTGTGGTGGCTCAGTAGGCAGAGTTCTCTCCTGTCATGCTGGAGACCCAGGTTCAATTCCCAGTGCCTGCCCATACCAAAAAAAAAAGAGTCGTTGAATGAATGAAAAGGCAGTTGGAAAGATATTTTCCTCACAAGCAAATAATAGAAAACCCTACAAAGAAAGAAGAAAAATTGAGATGGTACAATAGAAAAATGGAAAAGAAACTTGATTATCCAAATGGGAAATAAATAATATAATTTCATTATTAAGCATGGAGATACTAATTGAAACAATTATGAGATGCCACTGCACATACAAAGAATTGCTAAAATTAGTATTCTGCCAGTATTAACTTCTGCTTTGAGCCTGAGCTAACTAACTCATATTGATATTACCTTCTTATATAACAAACTGTAACTGGAAATAATGTATAAAACATCCGCTGTCAGACACTGGATGACAGGCAGCACAAATAGATGATGGTTAAGAGAAGAAAATCATATGCAATGAATTTCATGTTTCCATGGCTTTTTCCCTGGGGTGTTTTCAGACCGTGGGATAGGAAGATGAAATGCAATGAATAGTGGCAGTTCTCGGAGGAAGAAAAGGTATAGGGGGATGTTTGGGTATGCTGAAGAGCAGTGGAATTTTCAAGAAAGGCTGCAAGAGATGGAGGAACCCCACGAAGACTCAGAAAAAGTATATTCGAGGGTTGTCCTTGGTCCCAAGCTGAGAGTTTAGTTATGCAGTGGGGAGAATCTATGAGGCATAGCAAAAGGCAATTGCTAGAGTTTCAGAAAACTAAAAGGAAATAACAAAATATAAGGTGCCTGGACATATTTCTGTGTCCAGGAATAAAGGAGAAGGATAATGGAAGAGAATAATTAATTGACAAAATAATGGTTTGACATTTCTAAAATACTGTGAAAAACATCAATATACTGAGCCAAGTATTTCCACAAAACCTAAGCAAGATGAATGATTATAAGGGAATCCACACCAAAGTAAATCATGGGTTAACTGTTAAAAATGACAATAGAAAATTTTAGAAGCAGCTAAAAGGGAAGAAAAAAAGATATATTATAATCAGGTCCATTATTTGAAAAGTGACTGACTTCAGATCAGAAACAATGGAAACGTGAAAATAATATCAGGCAATTTTAGACTGATATTTTAAATTTCCAAAAGAAAAAAAATGATATCAACCTGATGCAATAATTATTTAATAATAAAGACATTTTCACATAAATTAAAGGTGAGATCATTTGTTATAACCAGATCATGACTATAAGAATTGATAAAAGAAGTCCTTCATTAAAATGATTCAAGACGTGCAAGATTGAATAAAGAGGATAATGGCAAGCATGTATGTTGGTAAATATAAAAGTCTATCACAGTTATTTATTTGTTTTTATTTTTTTATATTAGAGAATTTGTGAGTTTACCAAACAATTTGGCCCAAAATATAGGATTCCAGGATTCGCATTCATCACCTTACCACCAATACCTTGCATTGATGTGGAGAATTTCTTACAATTGATTATAGCCCTTTTTTTAAATTGTACTATTTTTTAACAGTAGTTACCTTTGTTACAATTGAAGAAAGATTATTTAATTTTGTTCTATTTATTGTCAATTATTTACATTAAATACATTTTCCCATATACCACCCTATTATTAGCACTTTGTATTAGTATCACACATTTGTTATAATTCATAAAAGAACCCTTAATACTTATACTAATATAGTCCATCATCTACAACAGGATTCATTGTATTGTACAGTCCTATGTTTGATCTTTTAAGTTTTATGCTATTTACATATACATCTTAAAGTTTTCTTTTTTAATAGCATTCACCTAATCAATCAGTGCTGTTGATTATGCTTACAATAATGTGCTTAAATACCATCACCACCAACCATTTCCAAACCTTACCATCAGCCTAAATAGAAATCCTGTGCAAATTAAGCATCAGCTGCCCATTCCCTAACTCCAATCTATCTCCTGATAATTTATATTCTATATTCTAACTTTATGAGTTTGCTTATTATAATTAGTTCACAAAATGGGATTATGCAGTATTTGTCCTTTTGTGTCTGACTTACGTCACTCAACATAATGTTCTCAACATTCATCTATGTTGTCACATGCACCAGGACTGCACTCCTTCTTTTTTTTAAATTTGCATATGGGCAGGAGGCACCAGGGATCGAACTCCAGACCTCCAGCACGGCAGGTCGGAGCTCTGCCTGCTGAGCCACGGCAGCCGCCCTTCACTCCTTTTTTGCAGTTGTGTATATACACACTTTATAGTGTGTATATACACACTTTATTTATCGATTCACTGGTTGATGGACATTTGGTTTGCTTTGAAATGGCTTTGAAAACAACTGATTATTTAAAGCAAATATAATAACACTCTATTAGTAGGCTTGTAAGAGATGAGTAAATATAATATGTGACAATGATAGAAAACATCCTGGGGGGGAGGGAATTGCATTGTTGTATGTTTTTAAAAAATAATTTATAAAGAGAGATATAACACTAATCCTAGGTAAACTGTAATAAGTAAAATAATGCATATGGTTATCCCTACAGCACTTCAGCACTTCTAATTTTTTCAAGGAAGTATAGACAAAAAAAAGAATAAATAAAATGAATAATTAAAAAACATTCAACTAAATCAAGAGAGTACAAGAACATAGGATTAAAGGATAAAGAACAGATGGTACAACTAGAAAACAAAAAGCAAGAATTCCCATACTGAAATAAAAAAGCAAAATCCAAATACAATACCCTTTAAACATAATAACATACATAAGCTAAAAGTTGGAGATAGAAAAATATTCCATACAAGTAGTACCCCAAAGAAAGCCTGTGGTGTGGCTATATTAATATCATTTAAATAGACTTCAAGACAAAAGTTTCAATGAAATTGACTGTTTCAAATTTTCCAGAATGACATTACAATCCTTAATTTTTAAGCCTCTAATAATGTTTCATCACAAAAATCAGGAATTAAAGGGAAAAAAGATAAAGCCACAGATATAAATGGATATTTTACTGCTTTTCATTAATTGGTAGAAAAAGTGGACAAAAAGTCAGTAAAGACAAACAAAATTTGAGCAATTTGATCAAACAATTTGACCTAATTGATATTTAATCTAATTGATGTTTATGTAACAGTTACATCAAACAATCACAGAATATACACTTTTTTCATTTGTACATGGAATGTTTTCAAAGAAAGACCATATGCTGGACCATAAAATAAACCTTAAAAATTTCAAAAATTTGCAGTAATTCAGTTTATTCTCTTGCCATAATATTGAATTTGAAATAAATATTTAGACAATCCCCCAAACATTTGGAAATTAATCAGGATATACTTATTTAATATGTTAACTAAGAATAATAAATCACAAAGAAAACTAGATTTTTTCAAATAGCACGATATTTAAATAAAATATAAAAATTTCTGGGCAACCACTAAAGTAGCGGCCAATGAATGGCCTAAAAACTTATATAAAAAGAAAAAAATTTTAAGATAAAGGCACTAAGTTTCCACCTGAAGAAGCTAGAAAAAGAAGAAATTAAAGCCAAATTTAATAGAAGAAAGAGAACAATAGAGTTAAGAGAAGAAGTCCATACAATAGAAAACAGATAAACAATAGAAAACGTTAATAAGTCAAAAAATTGACAGGCTTCTATCAAGTCTGACTGAAATAAAAAGGAAGCTATAAATTACCAAGTACAGAAGGAAAAAAAAAGGAAAAACAAGGACATAACTACAGAAACAAAAGACTTTGAGAGTATTAGGGGTGCAAGCATAGCTCAGTGGTAGAATTCTCACCTGCAATGTGGGAGACCTGGGTTTGATTCCAGGTCCATATACTCTCCCCACCTCTCCATAAAAACAAACAAACAAAAATCCAACAAATGGTGCTGCAATAATTGGGTACTCACATGGAAAAATAATGAAATGTGACCCTGCCATACAGCATACAAAAAATGAGAGCATTATAAACAACTTCATGTTAGCAAAGTTAGCCATTTAGATGAAATGCACTAAATCCTTAAAAAACACAGCTTGGCAAAAAATACAAAAAGAAATAGAAAATCTGAATATATGTTTCAGAAATTAAAATTCCAATTAAAATTTCCTGCAAAGAAGACAAGGCCCAGATAGTTTCATTTTCTAGCCAATTTTTAGTGAAGAAACAATGCCATTCTTTAGTTTTTTAGTAAATAATAAAAGAACACGTCCTAGCAGCATAGCCGTGATACCAGCTAACAAGGAAATTATATTAAAAGGAAATTACAGACCAATGCCATATGCACACAGATGGAAGTGTCTTTATTATAATATCAGCAAATTAAATCCAGCAATATATGAATAAGATAAAACATCATTACCAGGTAGGATTTTCCCAGGAATGGAAGGTTGATTTAGCATTCAAAATTATAATTTCTTGTAGCAAGGCAAGAAATGGAAGTAAAAGGCATAAAAATTAAAAAGGGAGAAATAAAACATTTGTTCTTAAAGGACATTACTGCATATTTAAAAATTCCTAAGGAGTCTGCAAACTTATTTCTAGAACTAATAAAGGCATTTAGCAAGGTCTCATGATACAAAGTGTGTTGGTTTGCAAGCTAAATGTGATATACCAGAACTGGAACAGCTTTTAAAAAGGGGAATTTAATAAGTTACAGGTTTGCAGTTCTATGCTTATAAAAATGCCCAAACTAAGGCAACAACAAGAGGTTACCTGTCCTCAAGAGAGGCTGATGGGTCTGCTGGTTAGTCACGTGGCTGGTATGTGCTGGTACCTTGCTCCTGGGTTCCGTTGCCTTCAACTTCTTTTTCTGTGGGGGTTCCTCATTTTGCTTCTCCAGGCCTGGCTTTCATTTCTTCACTTTCCTTGGCTCTCTCCAGGTCCTGGCTTGCTTAACATCTCATGGCGATGTCTGCTGGGCTCCAAGCATCTCTAAACATCCGTGTCTCTGTTCTCTGAAGCAACTCTTCTCCAAGCATCTACATCTGGGCTCTGAGGCTTCTGTCATTTTTAGCTTTCTCCAAAACGTCTCCTCTTTTAAAGATTCCGGGAAACTAATCAAGACCTATGTGGAATGGGTTAATCAAAGGCCCACCCACAATTGGGCGCGCCACATCGTTGTGGAGATAATCTAATCAAAAGTTTCTGAGCTTCGGTATTGGAATAGGATTAAAAGAAACAGCTGCCTCCACAAGACTGGGTCAAGATTGAAACCTGGCTTTTCTGGGGTGCATAATACTTTCAAACCGGCACACAGGGGTAATATAAAAACATCCATTACATTTTCTATATGTTGGAAACAAACAAATAGAAATATTTTATGTAATTTATAATCATATTAAAACATCAAATATTAAGAATAAATTTAACAAAAGTTGTGTTAGATGCTTACATTGCAGACTACAAAACACTGTTGAAATAAATTAAGACCTAAATATGATATATATCATATTCATGAATTGGAAGCCTAATATTTTTAAGATTCAAACTATCTTATGATTATTGATTTATAGATTCAGTAAAATCCCATAAAAATTAGTATGCTGATCCTAAAATGGCAATGGAAATATAAAGGACTTAGAATAATCAAAATAGCCAGGCAAAAGAAGAATAAAATTGGTGTGCACTAGTTTAATTAAAAATGTACCAAAGCCTTATTGATAAATGCAATAGCATGGGCAAATCTAAACTATATTATTTTGATTAAAAGGAAAGCCAGAGACCAAATAATAAATTTTATATGATTCTGTTTACATGAATTTTAAAAACAGACAAAACTATTCTAAGGTGATAGAACTCAAAATATTTCCTTTCAAGGGAGCGGGACTGATTGGGAAAGGATTTGAATGAACTTTGTGGGATAATACAAAAGTTCTATATTTTAACTACCAATTATGTGCATTTATCAAATGTACACTGTATTTTATTGCATGCATATTTGACCAAAATTTTTAAAAATTAAAAAAAACAACAATCTGACGGTTTCTCTTGTAGGTCAGAATATTAAGTAAGAGGAACACAGATATCAGTGGATGGGCTTTAAAATAGATTAACCTCTTTGGCAGTATTTTCTCAAGTTCAACATTTGCATAACCTATGAACCAGCAATTTCAGTCCTTGGTATCTGTCCAACAGAAATATTTACACATTTGTTCTGAAGAAAACATGTCGATATCATTGTACAGTTTAGCTGCCAACTGGAAACAACTTGTGTCAATCAACAGTAAAATATATACGATATTATTATTCAGTGGAACTCTATAAAGCAGTGAAAATGGGTAATCTATAGCTATACACAAAAAAGATACATGAATCCTACAAACTCAAGGTTGAAATAAAAGAAGCCAGACACGCAATAGCACATAATAGATGATCCCATCTTTATATATTTAAAAAACGCACAAACCTAATCTGTTATTTTAGAA